>VZRO01003923.1:322708-452422 GCA_013397915.1 Daphoenositta chrysoptera | reverse complement strand
CCTTTGAAAAGGGAAGAAATATCTCTTGGATGAAGATTGAAATTGAAATTCAAATTAAGTCAAATAGGAGGTTAATATAAAGTTTTTAAAAATGAAAGCATTTCAGTTATCAGTTTGTTAGTTTGAGGTATCAGTCATAGCTTTAATTTTCAAGAGCAAGGATCATTAAATCCTGACAGACAGGGTTCAGACATCACATATACATCCTTCATTTAAATTCAACAGGAAAGACCCTATAACTCATGCATTACTTTTTCATCCAATGTTTTGGCAAGTTAGAAGATTTACAGATAATAAACAGATTTGAACTTAATAAAGTCCTTGTTCTACGTCAGCAAATGACTCTTGCAAGTATTCTTTATCCCAGAGATTATATGTCCTGTGAACAATATTAAGAAATGACAAGCATTTTTAATAAAGCTCTGCTCTCTGCCTGCACAAGGCATCATGCAATCTGTGAAAGGTTCATAATCAATGTCTTCTGAACAGCTTAATTGGTTTACATAACACAGAAGAATCATATCTAGTCGCAAATTAAAAAAAAAATTAAAAACCCTAAAACTCTAGGTCATGTATCAAGGACATCCTAACAATAATGTATTGGCAATCCAATAAAATTTTAATTTTGCACAATTTTTCACTAAATCTTCAGATTATTTAAAAATACTCTTAACTCCGTTTTTACAAAAAATGCACTGCCATAGTTTATGTCAAATTCTTTTTCATAGTGTTAGACTTTATGTTCCTATTGTCTACGGTTCTTNAAAAACCCTAAAACTCTAGGTCATGTATCAAGGACATCCTAACAATAATGTATTGGCAATCCAATAAAATTTTAATTTTGCACAATTTTTCACTAAATCTTCAGATTATTTAAAAATACTCTTAACTCCGTTTTTACAAAAAATGCACTGCCATAGTTTATGTCAAATTCTTTTTCATAGTGTTAGACTTTATGTTCCTATTGACTACGGTTCTTTCTTTAGGAAAAAAGTCATGGGGAGCTCAGTCTTGCCAAGGCTATCCAGCTGAGGTTTTGATTACAGCAGAGACTACAGGTCAAGGGGAGAGCTCAGGTGCCCAAGAAAAGCAAAAGGCAGATGTACCCACAGGCCCAGTCTTCTTCCCTGGAAAACCCATTCTCTAACACTTAAAGCAAGTGAAATCAGTGACAAGTATTCTCACAAAAAGTCGTTTCATCATGCAGTATTTGTCTCAGCTCCAATCTTGACTTTGCATCTGCCCTGCCTATTAGGTCTTGTTTGTTAACTAGCCAGAAACTGGTGTGGAGAAAAGAGTTTGAAAATTAAGGAAATTAATCTGATACCTTAGGTTTTAAATTTCGTATTTTTCAAATCCTGTATTGCCTAGTGTGTAACTTTGAAGTTTCTTGTAGCCTGCTAACTTCTGTTCTCTCATGCTGATTAGATGTAACGAGCCTCTCCAAGTTTGCTCTTCAAGGACACCCAGACTGTCCTAGGCCCAAAATGTGTAAACCAAAATCTTAGAAGAAGGATAAGCTTGGGGAGATTGCATCATTACCTGAAGCTTTAATTGGAGAATTACTTCTGATATGCAAATGAACCAAACTTACAAAAGTATGAAGAACTTGTGACTCAGGATCCATCTTGGGTGTCACCTTTGGCCTGCCCAGGGTGTACCTTTGAAGGCCCCTCAAATAAATACCCACCTTTAGTCCCTTATTCCTGTCTAGTCTCTGTTTTTTAGGTGGCCACCTCAGGCATCAAATCAAGCTATTTTTGGAAGTAGCTTAAAAGCCCACTTGTACCAAGAAATTACTTTTTCTTCGCTTTCCAATAAATATTCTTCTAGAAAATTACCAAATACACTAGTAGATTATAAAATTCCATTAATTTAAAAGGTTGCCTTTAATTTCAGTAGAAGTCAGATGCTGTGTTTTGTTGCATGTTGCCCCAACAGATTCGATATTGCCATTGTACATAGGAAATCCCATCTCCTTTGCAGTTCTGCAGTGGACTGGGAATTTTTCATTTAAGTATTTTCCTCCACATTAAAAAAGTCAGTTTGCTTGAATAAAACCTTTTAACAGAACATATTTGGTTTTATTTGCTTTCTATCTAGAAGGTGCCTTGAATCCAGGATGGAATGATTAGTGGAAGCACCAAAACGGAGAGACAGAACTGCTTTTGAATATGTCTCTCTTTGAATGACAAGATGGAAACCTACCCCAAGTTTCCTACAGTGCTGATGAATGACCCAGCTACCAGACTCTTTCTCAGATGTGTTTTTCAGCATAAGCTTTGAAAGAGGTCTTCCACCATCAGCATCAGAAAAGAGATTGCCAAAGGTTGAAACCTTCTTACAGATAAAGTCTTTTCCTAGTCAGAAATGTCAGCCCCAGTTATTGAATGGGATAATGGTGTTACAACCTTCCAGAGTCAGGGAAGCATTTGACCCAGAAGTCCTGATGCTAAGGGCTTGGAGAAAGGATTTGAGGAGCAAGCAAGGAGCTTTAGGCAACTGTGAGACAACAGGTTTTGTTCTGCAGCACTGGAACATGCCTTTTGCCTGCAAGCAGCCAAGAGCCACTGCAGCACCTGCTGGTCACAAACAAGCCAGAAAGCTGCAGGTGAAGGACCTGCACATCTGATCTGTCGTCAGCCTTTATTCTTCTTCCAAAACAATGCAGCTGAGAAAGGCACATGGTCACAGATTTGAAGCAATTGGCAGGCATTTTTGTTTGGCTCCTCACTAATACTAAATAAACGCAAGATTTAAGGCTGTACCAACCCATAGCTGTTCTTGGCAAAATTCAACAGCAAAAAGGTTTATAGAGAGGATTTGGGCTACAAAACAAAATCAGGTCTGCTTAAGAGCTCCTTGTCTGCTACACAGGACCCAAGCTATTTCTTAATCATTGCATTTTCACTCAAATTTACTAGAACCTCAAACATTCAATAGAGCATTCAGGATTAAGAGGCTTTGGCATGCTTTCTGTAGAAACTGCATGTCTTTGTGCGTGTGTGTGTTCGTAAAATGAAAGGCAGGAGAATGCTATGTGGGTGGAGGTGAAGTGTCAAGAATTTGGGATTTGCTTTTGCAAATAGCTAGGTCAGCAGACTATATACTTGTCCTATTACAATACACTAGGCCTTGCTCACATAAAACACTAGAGTTCTTAATGGAAATTTTTTTTAATAAAAAAACTCAGATTTGAACAAGATTTTACGATGTTTTTGAGATCACATCAAAATAAAAATAAAATAGGCTTTCATGCATTTGCACCTGCTACTTAAAAATACCCTTCATTCCATGAAGACTAACAGAAGGCACAGTTCCATAAGAATTATGCTGTATCACATCAGAAGACCAAATTCTAAATTATCAGCTTGTTTCAACCCTAATTACCCATGTGGCACAATTCAGAAGTTGTTTTCTCACCCAAACTTAGTTTATCTCTCTTGGAGCATGTCCAGTTGATTGCAAGATTACTTTAAAAGGTTATTATATGTCAGTGGAGGTACAGATAGTGAACCAACCATCTATGGACTCCTGGACATCCACAACTGCAAAATAAAAAAAATTACTGTGGTGCAAAAGGACTTATTTAAATAGTCTACCATTACTTCTTCCCTGGGTAGCATGAGAATGTGTCTCTGCTAACGGGATAACTCATTTGAATGCGTTAGTCGAGCATTTCCAGTCACGGGGCCTTTCATACCTGGTAAAAAAAGCCTGAAACATTGTGAAAAACTCTTTTGCAGGATTTCTTAGTCAGCAACATTGAATTCTACGTCACTTCTAAGATGTTTATCTTCTTTTTTTTTTTCCTTTATTTTTCTTTGCTATTTGTCACCACTTTAAAACAGCTGGTATGCAAATACACACTTAGAAAGTATATTCTGGGAAAGAATTTTTATTCACTGTATCCGTCATTGCAACTGATCAGTAAGATAAACCCTCTGGTAAATCTTCATGTGTCTTCCATGTTCAGATTGACTGCAAACTTTTCCAGGAATCATAAAAATCTACTGACTAAATTATCAAACCCAGCTTCTGAGAGCCTACTGAGAGATAGTTCAATGCAAAAGCTTTTTTAGTATTATTAATGTTATAAAATGACAATATAATTATTGAAAAATTAAATCTCAAAATAAAACAGAGGCATGATATCCTTGAAGAATATGCATGTAATGTAATTTACTCATGTAGCAGCAAAGGAAGATGCACAAAAACCCATCAAGAATTGGTTTTCTGTTATATTTTGACATCAAATGTAAGAGATTTTCAAACACTTAATTAAATTCTGTTTAGAATGCAGAAAACCATTACAAGCTTCTTGAAATTTTCTGAGGAAAATTGAATCTTAGTCAGGTCAAAAAAAGCCCATAATAAGAATATTTAAGGGAAAAAAAAGTTAAACTCTAGGTTAGTATAAGGTAACAAAGAGGGATACATTTAACATATACACAGAAATTCCACAAAAAACATCCATGTAAGTACTTAATATTTAGGGCAATGCAGAAGCAGCTAAGGATTAGCTGTTGATCAGGACATGGGAATGAAAAGGACAATTTAGATCCCCTGGGCTGGCCCAGTGAATATTCAATTAGTTAAACAACATGAAAGGCTTTCATTAGGAGAAACTCACTGACATACTCTGTGCCTAATGATGAAGTATTGTAATTGCCTCGCAAATGGGGAGATGTGAGCTCAGTCCATGATGCTGGCCCCTCTCTCACACTGTTCTCTAGGTGTCAGCTCTCAGACTCAGCCTGAGACAGGACAGCGGACAAGCCGTGACTCTGCCTGATCCAGTGTGGCCGTTTTTATAGCCTCATTCTCGTAAGAAACTGATACCTAGTTTAGAGGCCTAAATTTGGAAAGAGTCACAGCTGAGAATGCCGGGCAAGGCGAGCTGCTCCCCCGTGGCTCCGTGTCAGATCCTTACCGCTTCCAAGGGCCGGGGCTTGGGCTCGTTTCTACAGTCGGCTTTTCCAGAGGGCTCCCCAAGGCAGCTTCACGACTCCGGGGTCGTAACTTTCTTGGGTGATTACTACAGATAGATCCAAATTATCCCTTCCTAAGCTCCAGAGCTCGGGAGACCTGACCCAGTCTGGGTCGCCAGCCATGCGAATGCAGGCTAATTGTGTAACACGTCACCCAATTTAATAAGCACAGCACAGCTCTGTGCTAACCCAAATGACTCATCCTCCACACCAAAGTGGCTCCCATCCAGATGGCCACAGCATGGTGGTGCCTCCTTTCCTTCGCACATGGCCCGCCAAGATGTAGAGGGGGTGTGCTTGGACAAGAGACCCCACAGCACCTGCAGGTTAGGGCTGCAAAGGCAACGCTGGACTAAGAGCCATTGTGGCCCCACAACTCACAACCCACAGGTCCCAGCAAGCACCTCTCAGTTCTCACAAAAGATCTTTTCTGCCCAAATGTGCACTGCTGAGCTGTTTGTGCTCTAGAGAAAACCTCACACTTGCTATATCCTGCCATAGTACCTACATGGCAAAAATAAAAGTCTACGGCCAAATCAACTCCAGTGAGATCTAGAGTGCTAACTCTTCATGGACTTGTGCAAGTAAATGCTTCACAGCTCAGGTTCCCACCAGCCATTCAGAGACCATGCCAGTTATATTACCCTAACATTCCTGTACTTTGGAGGGTTATGCAATTTGCAGCACGTTGTTTTCCAGACTACCTCCGCTAGATCCGCCCAGTATTTTGATACCAGTCATTCACATTCAGAAGTTAGCAACCTCTAATCAACTTTAAATTGCAATCAAATGATTGGCACATTTTAAAGACACATCAATCATTACATAAGTAAGAGTACAATTCCAGTTTTAACAGAAAAAGTATGCTGTTCCAGACATCAAATTTTGATGGAAATATCAAAAATGGATTTGTATTCTGAAAAAAAAAAAAAATTCTTTGAATGACATTGAATCTGTTCACTACTTGAATTGCTGGCAACGAAATTAATTGTATGACAGCCTCTCATACAAAAATGTTACCTATAACCTTTTCATATCCAAACCAATAAACGTTATCTTTGTCACTAGGGAAAAAAAAACAGGCACAAAAATAAATACTGCCTTCTGAAGGAGATATTAAGGGCAATGTTAACAAGTAAACTGAAGCAATATACAACAATCTTACTCCTGCCAAGGAATGCCATGACAAAATCATTATGATATATATGTCAATACACGCCAATGTTATTTTAACATCAAATCAGAGTCCTAGGTCAACGTTTTGCATTGCTGATGATAAAAGTGACATGGGTAATAACAGTATTATTTATCAAGATGTGTTATGTCAGCTTGCTTCTGTTCCTGTCAACACTGAGAACGTATTGTGATAATGCACTACATATGCTACCCACCTCTCTGCCAGCATCAACCTAGCTTATGCCAAATCTTTCTAGAAACACTAATCAACATGCCCTGCTATGGAGAGCTGAGATACCAAGGCTGTCTAACTTAACGTGCTGATGAATAAGTAATAAACCTTCAAGCATTACAAGCAAACTAAGGTTCTGCCAAGGTAGATATTATAAAAGACTGACAGTGATTGCAGTTGGATATTTTAATAGGTTTTATATTATGAAAATACATCATTTTTTAGTAGCACATATACCATCTAATGGCAGTATAATAGAACTGTTTGATTACCTACAGACAACTTTGAAATAAATTTACAGGTTTACTCACAGTGAAGATTTTATTCAAGACCCTGACACATACATATGCAAAAGATATGTTGCATTTTCCATTGTAAATAAAGGAGACAAAAAACCTTTTGCACCACCATTTTAGCCTAACTACTGTTTTTCAGGCTGTAACAGCATTCATAAAACGAAAATACCCTTTAAAAACACTCATGACAGCAGCTTTTCTGTGCCCAAGTATCACCTTCAGGAAAGACTAATCGCTAAATCTCTAGCAGCCTGGAACTAGTCCTTTGTAGCTCATTCCTACTTGCACAGGCTCTGGTGAACACTGCCCACAGTGGTGGTGGCAGGTGCTCAGTCACAGTCACGGACCAGCGTGTCCATGGCTCACTGAGACCAAAGGGGGCCAATGTAGTGTTGTATCTGCCCAAACCAATTAATGGGTTCTGAGGTGGGGAGAGGAGGGATGGAAATTCTGGGGCCAGAGGGGCCTCTGAGATTTTCAGTACTTACTTCGGTGAAGAAACATCCTCAAATTTTGTCCAGAGTACGTTAATGAAAATGTTTATGTGAGGTCAAATGTGTTGCTCTTACTTTCTCTAATGAGAAGAGAAAGCACGGGGTGGACTTGGGTTATATTCTGTCATGGAAACCTAGTCTAATACTGTGCTAGATCCTCCCAAAACATGAGACAGAAGTCTATACCATTAACAAGGCTAGAAATTATTACTGTGCAAAATTCACAACTAAATGTAAAATATACATTATATCTTACTCTTTATATGAGTCTCCAGAATAACAATCTTCTTGTTATTATTTTTTTTGGCTTGAATATCCATCTCATTAAGCAAGACACATGACTGGGACTAAATTATTTGAAGAATCACTTATAAAAATGTTAACAATATTTTTACTTCACAAAGTTGATGCTTTAAAGAGTTTAAATGCTGTCAACTTTGAAGATTTTTCCTCTTTGCTGTCCAAATTCAGGAGTAGTATTATCATGTATGACTGGAAGTGCACCATAAATATGATACATGATCAGAACTAATGTATTAGTTTGTCAGATTTTAAAATAGCTTCTAAACAACTAAAAAAAAATCTTACTGTTTGTATGAATAAGTAACATCAGTAGTCTTTGTAGTAAGCACCATTCGAGACAGAAGGTTTTACATTTACAGTGATTAGCATAAGGTTAATCTCCATCAGTCAACTGCAACTGTAATAAAATACACTGAGAGCCCTTGAGCTTACGGTATGCAATTCTACAAAAGCAATTACATTTCTCTGCCTGTTATGGAAGTGAAGTTTTTTTTTATAACAGCCAGCCAAGTTCATTTCTAGTGATAGAGAAAACCAATGGTATAAAAGGCAATAGCCTCAGGGATCTGTCTATGCATTATTTCCAAAAGGAACCAATTTAATGCTTAAATGTACCTAAATATGTATAAACATTACTGCACCTTCTTGAACCCTAATTCTCTAAAAGCATTCCCAAAAAACATACTTGATCCATGCAGTAAGTACCAGAACGAAACACCATTCTAAATTAAACCAAATAGCCTTAAAATTGACAAAGACATGCACTGAGAAAAGGGAAAGCCAATGATACCATACTCTTTAATAAAGTCCCCACAACCTGTAGGCAAATCCTAAACTATACCTCAGACATGACAAAGAAAGTAGCAAATAGCTTTCTAACCACAAAATCACCATAATATTAGTTCCTTTGAGGAGGAGAATCTCTTAAGAAAAACAAAGCTTTGTTCATTAACACAGGTCTGGGTTAAACCAGAGATTACCCAGTGATCACCCTCAGACTTTTTATAATCTATACCATCTGTTGATGCATAATTCCATATAAAACATTACTACCATACTACACCATTCCTGTAGAACACTCTGCTGCAGAGCAGCACTAGCATCACATAAACCATTGAAGGTCTCTTCTTTTTCCTTTAAAGCTGTCTAGATATGTTGGTAATAGTAAGCAAAACAAAAAAAAAAATCTGACACCACTGTGCCTATGAGAAAACATTGCCATAATAATGGATCAAACCTTAGAAAGAGCTAAAATTGTGCAGTGGTAAAGAATGAATCCTGAAGCTTCAGGAAGGCTTAAAGAGTCTGAAGTATCTGAGGAGGAATTCATTAAAGAGGTAAAACTCATCAGAAGGTGTATTAAGGGACTGTGGGTTTCTCCTTCAGCCGATGTAAACTGCCACCACTCCTTGTATCTCCCTGTGGCTCCACTGGTCCTCACCACAGAACCAGTGGGAGGAAAAAACAGAACAGAAAAATATTTCAGCAGGGGATCAGGAAACATTTTCCTGTGCCATCTAGCAAATATTCTTTCTATTACACTAGGGAGAGGCTGCCAAGATAGAGATGGTTACAGTGCTAAACAGGTGCAGGTGTGTAATATAAGCAGTTGTTTTTCCTTTTCAAACAAACTTTCTGAATAAAATCTGCCTGAAGAAACTTAAACCCGTGTATTCCCCAAACACCAGGCAAGAGGCCATTCTTGCATGAGGTAATGCTCATTCCCTCTTCTATCACACCGCTTATATTCTGAAAATATTCAGCAATTATGATTGCTTATTGCCCACCAATAGTTAAGGGACATTAATAATAGAGGGTGAGATTTGGGGGTTGGGATGCATCTTAAGTTGCTTTGAACGAAAGAATCCAAAGACTGGGTCTCCAGGATGCTGGAGGCACCCACATTCCCCCACCCCACTCCAGCAGGATGTCTTTTAAAAGGGGACGATGATTTCTCTCTTCCCTTTCCCTTCGTATTAAATAGAAATGACCCAGTGATCTCTGTTCTGTGAGGGGGGCTCAGATCAAATTCATAGAATCAAAGGACTTACCAAAATAACTTCTGCTTTCTGCATTTGTGATAGAGGAATGGTTTCAGACTGGTACCAACACACTGGGACAATACTGTAAAATTAAGTCATTGCAGCTGAAATGGATGTGGTTGGGAAATTTTCATATATGAAAGCTTTGAAAGCCCACAATTTCAAGGGAACTAAAAATTGCTTTTTCAGAATTTCGAGTGAGATATTTGAATTACATCTGAATCTTGCTCTGAGTGGGAAAAGCTTTTCATCTCAGGTCCCAGAAAAGGAGACTTCTTCCTTGCTTTGCCCTGTAGTAAGCTAACTGGCAACTACAGTCAGTATGAGCCATTTAATACTTTATCTTCTGTCATCTCTAGTTAAAGAATTGTGGCATAAATCTGGAAAATAAATAGGAAGAGACCAGATTTGTTTTAGAATAAATGGACTGAAAATAATGTACATGCCATAATACTGCACTGTCTCTTGGACTAATCTACATGCCAGAATATTGGACGGCTCTGTCTCAGTGTTGGTATGTTACCTTCTCTCTTAAGATTTACGGTATCTTCAGAGCAGCAGGCTTGGTGATGGGAAGGCACACAAAACTTAAGGTGTCTTCCAAGACATCCCTCTGGGTCTGTAGATTAAGCAAATGTGGGTATCTTTTTACAAAAGCAGGGTGAGGGCTCACAACAAAAATTAGGCACCCAGCTCCAGGGTCTCATGCATGTTTGGGGTTAAGTGGAGGTAGTAGAGAGCCTGGAATAACTCCACATCAAGTTTCAGTAAAACTGATTTTTTTTTTTTTTTTTAGTAAATTTTGACCAAAGCAGACTGAGGGTAACAGTGTTGTATATACTTATTTCCACTTCATACCACTGAACTTCAGGTATCCCAGTTTGATTTGCAGGGGCTGTAATCCAGTGAGCAATGTGACTGAGAGAAAGAGCAGTATCCTTTCCAGCTCTTCTCCAGCCCAATTCCTTGTCTGCAAGTGATGTTCTTTGTCTTCTTGGTTCAACTGTCCAAATTTTTGCTTTACCTTAGGCAATGTAAAATTTTCCCCTGGAGAATTAAGTTTTCTCTGTACAAAACAGCCTAAGAAAAAATAATTTAAAATAATACTGCCAATGACTTCTGATTTTATTCCAATAAGTGCAAGCACAAAGGAAATTAATTAATCCAACACCAGCTACAATGAGGCAGTGTATGTGGTTCCGTTATAGAGGTACTAAGTGGGTTCACCTGCTGTGGGTACCATGGTCAGTATCTTTGATAAATACCATGGATTTAATTTCTGTCTGTGTCACTGTGTCACAGGCACATATGTATCACACTTCAGCTTACCCTTGCAAAAAACAGGTTTGATTTTTTTGTTATTGAGTACATCGCTCTTGGTGATGCAGCACAGCTTGGCTATGTATATTAATAAGGTTTATCAGGTGAGATATAACCCTCTCTTTTCCTACAAATGTCCTTCTTTATTTGTAGACAGTGTGCTTCGTAAAGTTACTCTTGTTTAAATGAGAAAAGTTGTTTTGTCTGTAAAGATTTTATATTGCAAGGCACTTTTTTTCCTACAACTGAATTTTTCTGCATTATGATTTTCTAACAGAAATGGAAAACTAGATGAGAGCAATCATCTGGCTCATCTGTTGCTATGACTCCAGTTAATTCTTGAAAGAATTTTTGCAGAGTTCCTGCATAATTTTACTGCTTTAATTCATACTCAACAGAGTATATACACTCTGGAATTCAAGCAATGGAAGTGGGATATTTTCACATATTTCTGTCCTGCACTTTCATGACAAAGGCATAGAAAAGTTCTCTACAGTCCAAGTGAAGCTTTCACTAACTATTTGAAGGCAAATACATTGACTGTATCTGTGATGATCAGTGAATGCCTACTAGTTAAATAATTTCCATCTCTTTTTGACAAATTAATACTGGGTGAAAAACACGTTTATGTAAATCATCCCATGAGTAGATTTTTTTTCTCCACATTTCTTAATTCTGTTTTCCCAAAACAAAATGGAGTTGGCAAGGAGGATACAGATAATTACACAGTTTTCACACAGCCATGTGTGAAAACATTACACATGTTTATCACACAGCCAATTTTTTTCTGCAGGTGTGATTGCCTTCTCTCAGGGCACGTGATGTCCCTTCACAGTTTTTTTTTTTTCCTGACCAGTAACTACTAAATCATAGAGACCATCCTGAATTCACAAACACACCAAGGAGAGTAATCTTCCTGGACTATTCTCTTTGACAATTCAGTAAAGGAGTCTACAAGCTTTGTGGGTCAATCCCATTGCTGTGGTGAAGTCTAAATGGCAACATTCCCTAAAAGAAAAGAGTTACGGTTATTACAACCTGAAAACTGCTGTACTTAAATTCACATAATTAACGGTACAAACTGAATGCTCTCCTAATCATTTGATCCTTTATTGTTCAAGTGAGAAACATGAGCAGAGCCTTGTTAGCTTGCCCAATGTATCAGAAAGAATATAAACGGTGTAGTAAAATAATAAAACAGGTTGTGGGAAAAAATAGCTTCAGAAAATATCAAAAAAAAAACAAGTGTGTAAGATAATAAATTCCTGACATACTTAACATGCTGAAAATACTTTTTCAGACTGGAATCTCCTCTGCTATCCATCAAAACCAGTGGTTCTTAAAATAGCCTAACACTTTCCACAGGAGTAGGAATGTCAATGGCTGTTTCTTGGGACTGTGCCTAGATTTCAGACTACATTTTCTCTGCATTTTCACTTGTGTATGTCTTGAACTTCACATCTAAAATTTTGGTTTCCCTGCTGATACCTCTGTTCCACTTCAAATATAACTCTGAGCAATGAATTAAATAAATTGAAAGACAAAAAAATATCATTGCAATAATATGAAAAGCCAAAGTTACTGCAAACTTAAATGGGCATCTCCTGTACAGACAGTTAAGGAAACATAAATATTTAACAAATCTACATATGACCTTGTTGAAGGCTCTCTTATGGTCAAAGAGGAGAGAACAGGCATTTTTTAGAGAACAATACTCTTCACCATAAGATAGGCATTTAAACTACACCAGGGAATAATGCCCAAGAAGTCCCTACTTCCTTCTGCTGACAGGAGCCTAGACAACCTCTTCAGATGTAAATAGATGCAGCTATATAAATTCAGGAGAGATGAATCACCGCCTACTGATTAGCCCTGTTATCTAAAATAAGAATTTCTAAATTTCAGATTTTAGGGAATGAAAATCAAGTAATTGAAGCAAAATCAGATTCTGAATCAGTAGGAAAAAAATTACTGTAACCTGGGATCTACCCATTCTCACCTCTTTAATTATTCCTGAAGACTAGCAAGTAAAATATTGAAATCTTCTGTAGGTCTCAAACTAGAGAGACTTTCCACAACTTTTCCACAACCAAAGTTCATAGCAGAGATCTTGAATAAATTTAAAAGGGTACTCTGATACTTTCTTTACAATTTCTGTATTGAAATATCATGCTGGCACCTGAAATTTTTGTGGGAATGAATGCTGGAATGCCAGAACAATCAAGAAAATAGGTCTGAAGGTCTTTTTTGAAGAAACCATAGTGCTAGAATGCCAGAAAGCACAATTAGGAACTAAATGCCATTTGCTGTTAGTTACAGAAACTGCAAAACCAGGGTAAGTCAAATGCTAGAGGTTCTTGAAGCTTACTTATTGGCTCAGTCTAGAATTGTTTATGTCTTTGCATACATTTTTTTCTTATATTTTCCTACTGGAAAATGGTTAAAATCAAAATATAATTTCCAGTTACCTAGTGGAATCAAACTCTATGGATTTGGCATCAGGATCAGGAAAGACTAGACATCAGAAGGGCAACATCAATCGCACAGCAACATGTTTGTGCCAACATTCCGTATGGCAGCAACAGATTCCTCGGCCATCAGGGACATCAAATTTTTGGAATGGATTTAAGATGGCAAGCTCTCAACTAAAGGCACACCACCAAGGCGAGCTGAGGCTCTCTATCTCCCAGGTGCAGAGACCAGCTCTCCTCTTCCCTTGGCCCTGGGATCATCTCTTATTCTTCAACCCACTGCACACCATGTGCTTGCGAGGATAACATTTACCTGCTTTAGTTAAAGGAGAAAAGTGTTTTTTTCACCTTGCCTTGCTTTTTTTTGTGTGTTCCCTTTTCCTCCCTTTTGCTAGCTGCCAAACAGACGCAAGATAGCATTAATCAAAATGTTCTGGGTGACCTTTGAAGAGACACTGTTCTGGGAGCCCTCTTTACAATCTAAATGAAACACATCATCCAAGGAATGGGCTCTCTTGAGATTATAGACAATTTCACCCAAAAAAAAGTGTGGGCACACCATGATGTCAGGTTTTAAGAAAAAACCCTGCTTTAAGAGTATTAACTGGATAAAATTTCTTTGCCATTTCTTTCTGTACTGCAAAAGCATGTTAGCTAGTGCCCAAAGGGTCTAGCTACCACCTGCCCAAAGGGTGTCTGAGGAAGGACAGTAAGTAAAATGCATTTTATCAGCCTATAATATGGTGAATGATTTCATAAAGCAGCTGTGTCAGGATGTATATACAAATACAATATATATTTCTTCTTCTGTAGTGAATGACCTCCCAAAAAGCAAAACTCATCTGACCAAATGCAAAGGTGTTCAGAACAGAAATCTACATCTAAGTCTCGTTCTCTTTACATGCAATACAGATGAATTGGCACTTCTGAGATGCAGCCCATCCTACTAAAAGGCAAATGTTTACTATGGATCCGATTAATCAGTCTCGGTTTTTTAATTTATATTTTAAAAATCAGATTATTCTCACTCAGATGTACATTATAGACATCTTAAAGAGGGGATGTGATTCCTGTGTAAGCAACATCAGTTGGACCGTTCATGCACAAGACTCCCTGTAAATATGAGCCAATGGGTACCTAGAGCAAGACTATGCCTACTAAAATATTGTATAGAAAAACAGATCTGTGTAAAGCTAGATTTCTACTCCAGTGTCATGGATTCTTGGTATAAGAACAAAATTGCCATGAGGCACCACATGAATTCATCATACTAACAAAAGTGGCAGTTCATATAACAGATAATTACTATGAAACTTGTTGCATCAGGAAGTTCCAGATGCCAAAAGGAAAAACAGATCATAACCCAAGGAAATACATCAACGGTGAACAGATCCACTTATTTACACTAAGCTCAGAGGAAACAGGAAGGCACAGGAATATCTATCCTTTTCACTATGGCTTTTTTTCCATAAGCATGAACTGCAGGTAACAGTCAAGGACAGGACACTGAGCTAGATGGACTGGACCTCCAATTCAGTCTTGTTTTCTGACCTCATATTGCCAACACTGTTCTTACAGCACTGAGACAAGCAAGGAATATTATAATCCTCTCTCACTCATACTGGTTTTTTAAAGGATTAACAAATGCAGGTTAAGCCTCCGTTTTACACCAGGAAGCACCCAAAGCACAAACAAAAAATGCAAGCCATCACCTTACCTGCTTTTACAATATTACTTCAAAATGTTTGTGCTTGGCCCAATCCTCCATTCCTGATACATTATTTCAGTAGAGATATTTATTGGTGAGGAGAGTTAGTCTTGGAGGTAAACACCTACTTGATATTATCCATTCTGTTTGTCATCAATGTGACTCAGCAGCAGTGGTCTCATCTTCCATCCTTTCGGGCAAAGTTGAAAAGTTCCTACGAATAGCAGCAGAATTTGACTGCAGAATGTTTTTCTGTGAAACTCAAATCTTAGACTGTGACTAATACTGCTAATTGAATTTTTACCTCCATCTTTTTAGGGGAGAACACAAACAGTTAGAGATAAGGTTGGTTTTTATAATGTTTCTTTCTACTACATTGTCCCTGTCCCTTTCTTTACAGCACTGAAACACCACACCATGGCTCACAACCCTCTTCTTAAACACCTTAAGTACTTTCTGAAGAGTCAGATATATGGGGATTTCCCAATAATATTTTGGAGCTCAATATGAGCTATTATTGCAACACAAAATAAGCTCTGACCTGTTTGTAATAAGAAATATTTTACATATGACATTCTTTTTCTTTCTGTCCAAACATCCCATTTTCCTTTTACTTTAAATTAGCCATCAGGCTAACTACTGTATTTCAGCAGTCACTGCTGCTATGCGTTACCAAATAGGAACTCTTATGCCAAGATGAAGGAGACACATATCCTTTACATTAAATACATCTCCTACATGACTGAAAGAAGTATGTTAGGGAAGAAAAACTGTCATGTTATGCTAAGTCAATTTCTTTTGAGCACTTTTAAATCAACTCTACAGAAAAAAAAAAAAAAAAAAGTGAAAAATCCAAATAAACACAAGAATCATAAATATTTTTTGCACTAAGTAACTGTCATTCCCTTCATCCCATTCCACTCCAGAGAGCAACATATTACTGTTATCTTCCAGTAAAATCAGTGTACTTTAGTTATTTCAAAACTGAGTAGAAATTGACATAGGCACACATGTACCCCTAACAGGAAAATTAAAATGCTGTTAAAACCAGGAAATAGTTACATGAGTTTTCAAGAAAATCCTTTAAAAAAAAAAGTCTTGAGTGTGTTCAAGGGGTTTTCCCTGAATTCTACCTGTGTTTATTGCAGCCGAGCCTGTATAGAGAGCCCATAATAACAGACAGGAACTATTTCAGTATATATATATATATTTCAGCAAGCCAGATGGCTTGGATAAACCTATGTTCTGTGGTGGTAAGCTTTAAAAAAAATATTTGAAGTTTTAGTGTTTTGTTGCTGTTTTTTTCAATCAAAAGAGAACAGTATTTAATCAAAACTGGCTGCATTTGTAGAAAAGAAGCCACAAGAAGCTGAGCACTAGCAATTAATAGTGTAAGTGCTTTTCCTAAAGGGAAATACAGTCAGTGCTTACATTCATCTCAGTATTAGCAGCCAGACACACAATGCTTACAGTAATTATTTTCACAGAGTTATCAAATTTTTCAACTGCAAACTCCGGTCCCTATGGATATTAGATCACAGAAGCAATCCAAACAAAATCAGTGGAGGAGTGCTGCTAATGAAGTGTGTGCATAGATCCACACAAAGTCATAGCCCTAAGTATTTATCAGAGAGGAACAGGTTGGCAAGTATATGCCAAAAAAAAATAATGTCAGAAATTAAAGATTAATAGCAGTCAGCCTATTGTTCCTGTAAGTGATAGAAGACAGCCAAAACGAAAACAAAGGAACTAAAATACAAGCTTGTAAGATCCCACAACCAACCAGGGCAACTGCACAATCTAATTTATGTTATCTGATATTACTTCAGGCTTCCTAATGCTGAAAAAATCCAAGGTTATCTCTAGACTTAAATAAAGAACCAACCACGGGACTGGAGAGCACTACAAAGCTGTGAAAGGACAATTCTTGTTATAATGCCCAAAGCTCCTGCCAGGCTGGAACACAGCAGCTGCCTCACATGCCTGGAGTGCAGCGAGCAGGAGTGCCACAAATCCTGTAAACACTTCAGAAAATACAGGAGAACAAGAGGTCAACCAAAGATGTGACACATTGCCTAGTTCTGTTGAGTGTGAAGGCAACCATGTCACTGAAAGAGTAGCAGCAAAGGAGGACTCTGCAGTGCTGGAGAGATATTAACAGTAGAAATAATAACAGCAAAATATATCAAGCAAAGAGATGAAGTATTCTCACTTGAAGATGTGATGCAAAGTATCACTCCCAGCTTTCTGAGTAGAAATATATCTTCTAGTTATACAGCAGTCCCAGGATATAAAAGTCTTCTGTATACCTATCTACATCTATTTCTATAGATTAACACAAAAACAACTGGTTAAGACTGAGTAACAAGTGCAGTCAAGTGCTTTATATAAAGTGCCAGAGGGAAAGGAGGGAAATCTTGTTTACGGTTCAGCTAGGCTCGGGTATGGAAATCAATGGCAAAACTTGTTTGTACAGAAGGAAAAGAGTTTTCCCTAGTATCAGCATCAACCCACGTGGAAAGCTGTGCTAATGAAGCTAGCAAGGAAAATGCAACAGCAATGAGGTTTTAGTCTCCTTAGTGAAATCCCTCATCCTGCAGTATGTGAAAAAGCACAACTAAACTTTTTCAGGGAAGAGGCTTTTAAGTGTCTAGTGGGGAACTAACAGATGTTGAGAGAACCACTTCACTAATGTGAAAGTTTGTTATGAACATATTAGAAGAGGGAGTTTCTGCTGTTGAGCCATACTTACAAGCTATTTACAGGTGTTCACTCAAGTGATCTGTGAATTCTACACAATTGTTTACCAAAAATGTGAGGAAACTTAATATTAAGTAGCAATGATGGAATTATTGCATTGACCAACAAAATACAGTTAGTCATGCATCAATTATTAAAAGGAAAAAGTTGCTGAAGATTCAGTCCAACACATCCTGTATTTTTCATTCTCTATCTCTATTCCCATGTTTCTTGAACTTTTTTAATTCACACATGTCTATTTATTTCTCACTTCCACCATCTTGTAGTCTTTTTTTACTTCATTTTTCAAAAGTAATTACCTTTTTCCCCTTTTCTTTAATTTCTCCCATTTTAGATTCCTATTACTTTTTCTCCACCTTCTTTTAATAATTTTTAGGACTCCCTGCCTCTCCTGTCTTACTATCAGCTTTCTTCTCAAGTCTTGTCTAATATGTGTATTACAACCATGTCTATGGTGTGCAGTACTAAAAAGGTTTGTGGTGCACACCACATTTTGCCACAGCATCACTGAGTGCAAAGTGCCCCCCAAATTCACCCCACTTTTTCACTTCCCCAGTATTTTTCGCTGCAGCATTGATTTTACTGACATATGCAGCAAAGAGTAAAATGATTTTTCTAAGTCCCATTGCTTCAGGAAACAACAAAGTGCTGAAGCTCCCCACTACAACCAATGTAGTAATTCAAAACAGCACTTATGCTTCAAAAGTTCTCCTCGGTTCAACTTTTCAACCGCTATTCCTCCTCCATTCAGTGTTCATCCCTTTTCTGCATCTGTAAACCCACATGTGCCTAAATATGGGGATAAAACCTTCTTAGGTACCTATGCTACCACTGCTGCTTATCCAAAGGTGCTGCTGCCTTGGCTCAGCTTAAATCCAGATGCTCATCTCACACCCAAAGCCAGACTGGGATTTATTACTCAGGTATCACAGACCCACATCTCTGACAGGCACCACGCAATGCTCAGGAAAAGCAGACGCCCCATTACAAAACCAGGCACCAGAGGCATTTCCAACAGAGGAGTGTTGCTGTTCAGCTGGAGGAGGACAGAAAGGGATGACACACCACAACAACAGGCCAAAAATGTGAACTTAAGAGGTAATAACATAATAAAACAAATTTGAAAAGTAACTGGCTGGTGCAAATAAACTTCACTGAGATATACGTCATTGTTCTGTGTCTATTTTTAAAAGTTAAAAAGTGCCTTTCAATATCTTTGTGGGTTAATAGTTCCGAACACCCTTAGTACCTGTCATTCCACATAATACCTAGCCAGTCACTTCAATGAAATTCTAAATAACTGATTTCAACACACAGCTAATAGATACAAATGTACTTTCTGATGATTTTTCTATCAGACAAGTTCATTCCTCTGAAATGAAAGCAACAGCAAAGAAAATATTTTAAACTTCCTATATAATTACACTTCTAAAACTTCATTAAAACTGCTTTAAAACATGCCTCATTTTCCAGCACAAAAACATACATAAATTGTAAATTATGGCAATAACTTTCTGTTTATTAAATCTACATATTTTAAATCACACACAATTAATTAGGGAACTACTTATGGAATTCAAGAATATAACAGTTTGGGATCTTTATTCATGAATTAGATGGGAAAAAATAAGTTGTTCACAGTCTTGTGAATATTGCTTCAAAATCACTTGAATTCATGCTTTGTCCATATATTCAATATAGCAGCTTAAAACAAACATCTGAACTTGAAAGACACTGACAAAGAATTCATATGAAGAATTTAGTATACAATAGCACATGCAGTGTGTTCTGCAGATGAGTAGTCTTTGGTTACTCCTAAATTTGTGCTAAAAGGCCCTGATGTAGATGATTTAAGGGTGAAATTCTATGAATTTCTGTGAATTTCTATGCATCATAGAAAATTACGGTATTAGTAATGCTAATGATATGCAAAGATTATTAATACTTATGCAATAATTTAGATTCTCCACTGGTTTCCAAAAAATCATTTGGAATCCAAATATTATCTGATTCCTTTTATGTTCACTAAGCTGGAACACTAAAATCCCTCTCACTATTCCCTCTACTTCTCAGATT
Source organism: Daphoenositta chrysoptera (assembly GCA_013397915.1). Classification (NCBI taxonomy): domain Eukaryota; kingdom Metazoa; phylum Chordata; class Aves; order Passeriformes; genus Daphoenositta; species Daphoenositta chrysoptera. The sequence goes on along the minus strand of VZRO01003923.1, from coordinate 432,553 downwards.
AAAAAAAAGAATACTTGGCTAGGATACTTTCCAGAATGGCCTGATTCTCTCAGAAGCAGGCACAGTCACACTCTCAGCAAGTCCTGGTCTCATCTTTTGAGAGCAAAAGCTGGTGTACTGAACTCAGAAATATCCAATAATGCTAAAAATCTTTTGCATTCTGCGTCAAAAGTGAAAGCTGATTTTACCAAACAGCTTATCAACTCCCTTCACACTTCATGCTGCAAATTCTTTCCCATACCTGCATGTCCCACACCTGCAAATACAAAAATACTGTTTGGCATCTGTTCTACTGTAGGGCGGTGTTTCACACAGATCATCACTTTACATATAATATAGTCTGTTTGCAAGTAGTTACCTGTAAGTAACTGCAGATTTACTGGAAAATCATCATCTGCTCACTCAGGCATTGATTGAAAGAGGCTATCTGATTCTGAAGGGACCTAAATATATTTTATGTCGTTGACTAGCCCTCTAAATCATTTATATGCAATGAAAATTTTATAAATTCTTGGCTACACATGTAAGCTGCTGAATACCCACTTAGAATTGTACCCTCACACAGACATCAAAAATAGGGTAGCTAAAATACAAGACAATCTTTGTATTTGTAAAGGAAGACAAACAACTATCAAACCAAATCACTGCCACCCTGAGACAGCTCACTAAGACAACTACTGTAACTATTTATGTTTTATGCAAAAGCCGTTATTTCAAATATAATGCCATTATCGGAACAAATTGTTTTTCTTTAAGGAGTCTGAAAGAAGGCAGCTTTCTCCTGCATCATTAATGAAGGAACAGCTAAACCTGTAAGATTTAGTATGAGAAACAGTAATAAAAACAGAACACAAGAACATTAACTAGAAAATTCTAATATACAATTTCATGGACAAATAATGTTTTATGAGATATCTACAATACACAACAAACATAACAGCATGTAAGTAATTCTGCTCTGAACAGAGTTTCCTATCAAGAAACTCCAACATAGAAACAGCAAGATTTGTTCAGAATACTGGGGTCAACATTTCAAATAAGTTCTGAATTTTAAATAATATATAATACTGCTACACCAAAGTTTATTCTGAAAATCTACAGCAGCACGTGTCAAAGCACATCCTAGTTCTGCAATGCCTGATCTCACACCCCTCCCAAGCCTTCCACTGCCCAAAGCATCATGACAATTATTTCCATTATTTTATATGACACTCATATCTGCAGTACTTGAACACTTCACAGAGGCAGTGCTCCTAGAAGTCAAGGGGTCTGATCATTTCCACTTCTTAAAAATTACTAATATCTACAAATTTAGCTGGTTTTAGGAAACTGGTTTAACTTGTCCCTAGTAATTTTTAGAGTGTTACCCACACACCTGCTGCCAGGGGGTAATTTCTGAGAGCACTTTGCAGTATGCAGAACCACTTTCTGGACTCATCCCTTGACTGCCATTATGTGGAAGGGTGAAAATGCCAACTTTCCCTTTCTTTGGACATCTCAACCATTTGACTTAGATTTTCTGCATATGTCAAGAAGCATATGTTCTGAAAAAATGCAAAAACTATTCAATTGGAAACAGAAGGATGAAATGTTAGGTTTTATTTTACCATATTTTACTTATAAGACCACAGGCAGTAACTACTCTTTTTCTCAGGTCACATTGTATCCTCATGTAGTTGGTCATGGTGATTCCTAAGCAAAATCACCATTGGAGAACAAAGAAATAGCCTGTAATCCTGTTATTGACACTTGTATCATAACACTTATGAATAAAACAAAGCTCTGATAATCCTATTTTCCAAGCTTTAAAGTGCACTGGAGCCCCTGAAAACCCCAGGCAATCCATCACACGATGCAGCACTGTGTCACCACAAGTCATTGGCAAGGTAGGAGCCCACAGCCCTGACTTCTAAGCCTTAGAAACTGGGGAGGAACTGAAAGTCATAATAGGAATCATTTATCATTATAATCCGTCAGCACATACAGTTTCTTTCTCAGCAAAAGACAGTGTAAACTAGAATATATTGTTATTAAGGATAAAATGAAATGAAAAAAAAAATCTTTCTTCTTAGATTTAGCTACGTCTCTCCTGACCAAAAAAAAAAAAAAAAACCACTGCCATTTTCTTTGGATTTTCTTTTTTAATATGTAAATATCACTGTCAATTCACCTAAAAGACTGTAAATAAGATTGCTATAAGGAAAGCTGCTGTATTTTTAACTGAGATCTGTTCCATCACATTAGTGACATTATCTATTGAAGAAAAGCACAAAGAAAGACAAATCATGACCTTTCCTCTGCTGGAACTTCAAATACAAATACTTTGCATTTTGCTTTTGTTGTCTCAGGCTGAAAGAACTGAGTTTTGGCTCAGGAGCTTTGCTAAGAATTACTCTTTGTCTGATTATCACTTAACTCAGTTGATGTTTTGAGTTTGATCTGGATATATTTCAAAGTGCATTGACTAAAGAAGAATATTAAACCACTTAGTTCTTGCTTAAAGATGGAAAATCTAATGATTTTTTCAAGCACTCTTGTTATATAAAATCATCACCAACAGCTGTATTTTTAAGAAGCAGTAAAATGGTGATAAATGTACTGTCAGTAACATTTTATGAGATGCATGGAATTTCTGTGAAAACAATTTTAAATCTATTCAACTGGGGAAAAATTTTTGATGGCTCTTCCCTGAATATTCAGTTTTAACTGGTTAAAGCAAATCCTGTTGTTTCATTTCACATCATTTAGAAACATAAAATTTAAAAAACACTATAATTTTCCCATGTTTGATTTCCAAATGTTCTTCAAGATCAAGAAACCTGATACAGCAAAGAGAGAATGGCAATGATTCAGCTTCTGTCTCTTAGAGAAAAATGTGGAATTGCTTTGGGGATTTCTGTCAGTTCTGGGGTATGAATACATCCATTTGTGTACAATTCAAGACACGAAATGGTTCAACCAGCTACTTTCTGCTCTTCAGACTCTAGAACAAATTTAAAGTGGTTGAGCAAAATTAATTTTTCACCTACGCTCAGCAAATCTGTTTTTGTTCCTTTTCGTCAAGAATGGATCTTTGTTACCACCAAGGTATTAATATAGTAAAATTGCCATCAGAAAGTATTTTGCAATATGTACTACAAGTCACTATCAGTCCTTTCAAAAAAGGTAACCATTAGCTCTCAACCATGAAGTATTAAATGCAGAAAGGTTTCCTTCACGTTCAATCAAGAGCTGAAGCTCTGCTCCCCTGATACACAGAACTCAGGGGTGAGGGTAATGCTTCCCTCTAAAGGAGAAGTAATAGTAAGGACACTTTTTGGATGGTCCTAGAAATTAAGGACCACCAGGCATTGCTCCATTTTCCATCCTGTCAGGAAGTGGCAGGTACTCACCAGCGCCTCGTCATTTGTCTGCAGCACAAACTCATTCCACACATAGTTTGTGTTTCTTCAGCCTGCCTTTGCTACCATCACTGCAGCAGACTGCATACTTAAAAAGTGGAATGTAAGCTACCCTACTCCCGCTTCTCCTCATCCAGGGGAATCTTCTTCTCAAGGAGAGGTGAAAATAAGCAACCAACACCTGATGCCTCACTAGATGTGACTGGAGAAACAGGCCATACTGAGGTAGGGCAGCACTTATCCGGGATAAACATCCTTGTTCTGGTTTCTGGAGACAAGCACAACACAGCACAGAACAAGCACAGGAATGAGGTCTAGAGGCAGGCACGGGCTGCCAACAAACAGCTGCCAACAAGACCACCAAAGACCCCCAACACCCTCCAACCCACCTCCAGAAGGGTCCAGAAGAATGAACTGCATACGACAACTAATTTGCATAGAAAGTGAGAAACTTAGCTCCAGAACAGGCAAAAATTATCAGTAAAAATACACCCTCACAAAACCCAGGCACACATGTGATCCAGGAGCCTGGACACCCCATCAGCAGTCCTGAAAATTTTCCAGAGTGGATAGTCCAGAAATTCCCTGGTTGTTCCAGTGCTGCCCTGTACTTCTAATGAAGGAGCTTTTCCTAGTGTTCATTCTGAATTTCAGTGTGAGCAGCTGCAGTGGACAATGAACATCTTCACAAGTATCACCCATAACTCACACATTCCTGAGAAATATCTTTGGAAAAAACAGGCTTTTTTTTTATTTCTGGAAATGGTCCCTCACTCATTATAACTCTCAAGTTATACCGGGGTATCATTCAGGTAAGTATCAAACCACACCACAGAGCAATCTTTCAATTTAATTGAATTCTAGAGAGTTCCATTCCTAGAACTATTTCCCAGAACTGTTTTAATTCATCAACAGGGGATGCCTCCCCATACTAACACTCTTTTCCTTGGTGCCTCACCCAGAATTCAATCACTTGAATTGCCCTGCATGACTTTGTGGCAGCAATTGATCCAATTGTTACAGGGGCTCTTATCTTTCCTCATCCCAAAACATTAAAATATGCAATTGCTGCTTTTCATGAAAAGCCTTTTTTACCACAACATTTAAGACCCTACAGAAATCTTCTGCACTCCTCTTCTGAACACGTGTGTGAGATTGTATGGTAATGTCACATAACCTCCAACCAAAAATTCACTGATGACACCTCTCCAAGATAGCTTTTTTCCCACTGATGCAACCAAAGCCTACCTCAATGTTCCAGCAGTGCCTCTGTAAGACTGGCACTAGCTTAAAGAAAAGGCAGCTCTTGCCTCATTACACTTATGTTCAGTGACAGGATTAGAAAGAAGGGCAGACCAGAATTCAGTGCTTCCTGCTTTCTTTTGTCCTGTTTAATGTCACATCAACAGTGCTAAAAATATGCTGCTACGTGCAGGCTCCAAGTTTATTCCCTCCTTCTCCTTCTGGGTGATTGCTTGCTGAAGTAATCCATGCATCCACAGTTAGGCAGGAATGCAGCTATAGGTATGCAAGAGGAAATGCTGATCTCCTGGCTGGAGCTCTGCCTTGGTCACTTTCCTATACCTGTACAGCAAGATGCAATTGCCTCCATGTTAGGATCTTACCAGTTTCTTGCTGCAGCAACTACAAAGCCTCAGTCCTGATGTACAAAGCTCTGGGTTATTTGAAAGTGGCTTTGGTAAAGCAACCCTTTTTGCCAAAGCTGCTGTAATGTGGGACAAAGTAGCACAAAATGCTTTAAGTGTGTTAACTCACCGACCTGAACTCAGCTACATAACAAAATCTCCCAGAGGACGTCACACACACCCTCCACAGCAAGAACTGAAACTTTTCTTAGATAAACAGGAATCATTTAAATATATACACATATAAAACCTTCTCTGGCTGTATACTTCTGTGTTTATTTAATTTCATATGCCATGAGATGAGCATGATACTCAAACTTCAGCAGCAAATTATCAAACTGAGGAAAGGATTCAGGCAAGCAATGTATTTTTAGGAGTTTCCTTTGTGGGTAGGTGTCTTCTTACAGAAGACAGAAGTAGAAAAGTCAAGGTGCAAAGCAAACCAGTGAAGAAAGCAGACTTAAACAAAAGCTCACTTCACCTCTCACCTTTCCGGTCTCACCTGAATGTAAACTGGCAGTCCAGCAGCCACCAGCCTGTCCCGTGTTAGGGAGAGAGCAGGCAGAGGAGGAGGGGTGTGTGTTGTGTCGGGCCCCGTGCGGGTGCCATCGGCCCGCTCACAGCATGTGCCCTGCTGAAGCACCTCTGTGTTCTGCACTCTGGGCTCTACCACTGGGCTTCTCCCCCTCGGGACCCCTGCCAGCCTCACACGCTGTGATCATCACCTCCTTCTCCCAGGAGAAAGACGTGACCTCGGCAGTGCTGTTCTGTGCTCCCACACCGCCCTCCTGGCTGGACGCGTACAGGCGTGGAGACCGGGAGCTCTGCAGGGACACCAGGCACCTGATACATAAGGCACCTACAGACCTGCCCCTCTGACAGACTCCAGTTCCAGTTGCTTCCCGGGTGCAGCAGCCGTATCCCTCCCACCTCGACCTTTCCAGGCCCGCAGCCCCGCCAGGAGGAGCGGCTCGGGGACGGGGGTGTCACACAGGCATAAGCTCGGCCTGTCTCCAAGGCCACGAGCAGACGCAGCTATTCTGTTGTTACTCAACCACGGCCATTTCTGCTGCTGCCAAAGATGATCCCGTTGTCCAGGCGTCTGACCCCCCTGTATCCGCACAAAGACACGCTCGCTCTTCCCCCGGCTCCTCTTCCCTCCCTGTGGCGATGCACTGCGGCTTTGCCACACCTCTCTGGCTGCAGCCCCACCGGGCAGGCGGCAGGGCCCGCCTGGTGCGTGCCCACAGGGAGCACGGGCCCTGGGCTCCTGCTCCTGGCACAGGAGCGACAGCCCAAGCCCAGAGGGAGTGCCGCCGTCTCTACCTCTCTGACACCAGCCCTCACAGCACAAGAGCAGGGGTGACCAAGCAGAAGAGCTCTCCATGGAGGCATGGCTGGACCCAGCGCTTCCTGCCCTGCCCCCTCCCACCAGCCTCCACCCAGCTCTCTTACCTGCTCTTCCAACAACCCTTCCCATCTCATGCTCGCTTCTCGCCTGGTTTACATGTCGTTAAATCAAAAACAAAACCTCCAAGCAGGACCTGCCATCACCTCATTAGTCACCATCCTCCATTCTGTCTGGGCTTCCTTAGATGGCAAACTTCAGGAAACAGGCTGCCTTTTTCAAGGAAGCTCTACTCCCCACACTTCCCATGTAGAAGATCTGATATTGGCAGGACTCTTGATGTTGCCACCAGAGTACAAAGATTAATCATTGTTTCACTTGAGTAGGCTTGATCCAAATTGCCTTGCTCTGTATAAACTGTATCCACACAGTATTTGTGAAAAGCAAATTCTAATTCTCTGAACAAAGGCCTGCAACCCTCTCATTCAAAACCTAACCTTAATGCCACTTCAAGGAGTGCATGGCATTCTTTCTGATTTGTATATCCATTTGGTTGATTTATTTTCTCTATAGAACTGTTCTTTAGTGCTGCTCCATGAAATAAGAAAGAAAACCCTTATAATGCAAACTAAAGTACAAAGATTAAATGTTCCCTGTTAAACATACCAATGTAAACATTATTTTAAATGCAACAGTTTTATGTGTTGTTTTTCATGGGGAGAGAATAGATCAACTAGGAAAGAGACAAATGTGAAATAAAATTAAAATCATTTTAAATAAGGCAATATGCATTAAGGCATGAGGACTTCTGAAAACAGACTGTTTTGAGGTGAGTCGTCATTTCTCTAGGGAAACTCTAGAATTACTGTGTCCTTCTGAGCTATCAAAGCAATGAAAAGGAAAATTATGTCCATCTACTTAGTTCAATCTATTTTATAGTGAGTCATTCTATTTTCTCTTCACAAAATGGGCCCTCCATTATCTTCCATCCCCACAGTCAGCTCCACACAAAGACTCTCTTCAGGATTCTGACTGCCGAGGAGTCTTCCTCCAGGAAGCAAGGACAAGAATTCTTTAACAGTAAATTTCACAAATACTATGTGAAGTAGCCTGAAGTGGTAGAGAATTTTATATTATTTATCTCATCCACAGTAAGTGGTGAATGTAAGGGTACAATACCACTTCATAAACCTGTCTGTGAGGTTGCCTTCTGTGTTAGACTCTGAGCATGAACTGGTCTCTGTTTGACTGATGTGCTACAATCAGAATATTTTCAGAATGACATAGGCTTTGCTAGAATATATTTGTAACAAGGCATACAAATCCAAGACTGGTACCAGTATAGGTCACAGAACCACAACATTACAGAAATAACTGAGATGCGGTGGGATAGCTCACATGGCTGTACTGCTGAGAGGGACACAGGCTCTTCAGAAAGGCAGGGAAAAGAAGACAGAATCTCTGTGTGAAGCAGCAGCTAAAGTGTGGAGAACTTTTGCATAGGTTGAACAACAGGGCTGTATGAGTGCTTGTGGGTCAGGACAGAGGAGAGGTCAGTGAGGGTGACACCACAGTGGGACTGGGCTATAGACAGCACAGAAGGGGTGAGGAAGTGGAGAGTGCTCCTCACAACCATTTCTTTAAACAACTCAAAGAAGTATCTGGATTGCACACCCCATTTGTTTGGGTTTTTTTCACAAGAGGCTTAAACTTCTGTGACACCTGCAGAGAACAAAATGGCAAGGCACAAGCAATGCAAACAATTTCTGCAGGGTGTCAAGGACTGCTTCTTGATTCAGGCACAGGATGGGCCAAGCAGTGTCATACACAGTTGGATCTGTTACTCATAAACAAGGAAGAAGTGGCTGTGAGTGTTATACTCAGTGGCAAGCTTGGCTGTAGTGAATGTTAAATAGTGAGGCCTAAGACCTTGCAGGGAGCTGAGGAAGACAAGTACCAAAACACATACCCTGGGCTTTAGGAAAACTGACTTCAGTCAACTGACTTTGGGAGCTGGTACATGGGATACTGTAGAAAGCAGTTTGGAAACACAGGGAGCTTGGGAAAGCCATCATGTCCTTGAAAACAACCTCTTACACATGCAAGACTGTTCATGATTCAGGAATACAAGCAGACTTATCAGGGCAGCAGTGTGGCTAAACGGAGAGTTTGTAAACGAGATGAAGTGCAAAAAGGCAGCACAGGAGGTGGAAACAGAATATGAAATAGTTTACGTATTTGCTGTACTGAAGTTAAATATGTGAGCAGACATCAACAATAGCATGTACAAATAGTGTCTGTACCACAGATTGACACTGCTCCCATGCAGTTCAGTTGACCTGGCCTGCATGTAACAAAGAGAAAAGGGCAGAATCAATAAAAATCCTGGAGATACAGAACTAGGGAAACAATGTGGGGGCAAAGGGAGATCAATTTAGCAAACAGAATGAAAGGCATTAAGAGTAATCAGGCAGAGACAGTTTGAGGTGGGACGTAGGGGCTCAGCTGGAAGGGGACAGGGCCAGGTGGACTGGCGAAGAGCTGAGGCATTCCTCCACTGAACAGAGGGCTGTGAGACCCACTGAGCATCCACAGGAATGTGACCTGCCACTGCTTAGGGACACTCTCAGCTCAAGAGAGGAGGATTTGGGAGGATTTACTTCTGAAACTACTGAACAGTGTGTGATCTGACATGGGTGTTAGTACGTCTCCCATCAGTGGGGTCCCTGTTTGCTCCAGTTTGCTATTCTTAAAATTAGTAAATGATGCACACAGAGAAGGTTATCAGCAGATCATTAGTGTTTTAAATGAAGCACTCTGCATTTTGGAAAAGCCTTACTTAAGGCTGGCTGCTCAATTCTTCGTGCATGAGGATATGGTCTGCAATTAGTTAACCATACTGGCTGATTACATTGCTATACATTTTCCCTATGCATGAGCCAGAACAAAATTTCAAAAGTTTCTTTTGAAACCTTCCCTGAAGTGTAAGTGTATTTTATACTTGTTTTTAATTTTGATGAGCTTTCCTTATATTTTATATATCAACCACAAATTGAAAATTAGGTCACTGTCTAAAGAATTATTTAATTAATGAGAAAATGAACAATTAAAACAATAAATAATATTCCCATTAGAACTTAATGCTGAAGCTTTAGCAGTGTCCTTTCAGATATTAATCTGTAGATAAAAACTGCTTTTCTAAAGAAAAATCGTCTACAACCAGGTCATTACCTTCAGTTTCATTGCTTTCCCTATTTCCTACCCAATGCACCTTGCCTTGGTGAAGTTGTATTTAAAACTGTTAACTAACACACAAGCTTGCCAAAACTCACTTAACTGATCCTAGTAGAGGCCAACATTATGATTAAACAGGAGAAAAATTTGGCCCACTACGAAACCAAATCAATGCAACACCACCATTTAAGTGCTAAAAAATTCAGTGCTAATTTGTTTCTTAGCAAGAGTTATGACTACTTTTCTTGACAGCTTTGCAAAGCCAAGAATAAACTGCCCTTTTTGTGATATCAAGAAAATAACCTCATTAATGGAAGGCAAATTATAAATTGCATTGCAAACCTCAGCTAATTAGGAATAAGCTGTGTTTTGACTGTTTTCACTTTCTCTTAACAGTTTGTTTTGGCTACACCTCTTTTCAGTAAGTTTCAGAGTCACTCCAGACACAAACAATTTCTTCTGCCATTTACTGACCTAAAGTTATGGAATATAATGTGCAAAGATATGAAACCTTCCCTTAAGGAAAAAAAAGGAAAACTACAGATATTAGCTATCAGTTTGGGTTACGATAACAAATCAAAGTTTAACTAGATTTCAGTTGTTGCATTTCAGATGTGCACAAAATGCATTCACAAATTTTCATAATTTCCACAGAAATGTACTGTCATAATTAATTTAACATGCATGAATGAAGTTTTAATCTTCAGGGTCAGTGGTTAAAGGAAGCCAGGAAATACTCCTATAAAGTCCAACAGATTATTTCCTTTTCCTGCTTATAATTACGTTACAAAAAATTTAAAATATCAACATTTCTCAAGATATCTTACCATTTGCTTTTCCTCTAAAGCTTCTCTTCCTGAGGCTTTGCTTTCATGTTTTCCTAACTCCATTTCCCAGGGGAATAAAAATCAGCTAATATCCTGAGCAGAAGTGATTCAACCTGACTACATGTTAGATATCCCTGTACTTTTGGAGTCAGGAGAGAAAAGTATCAGGAGCGCTGTGGTGATTTCTGGTCAGCGTGTGTTTCCATTTATAGCCATCGAAAATCCACAAATAGAAGCGTGGAGAGAGGGCAGACAGCTGCCTCTGATAACAATAAACATTGGTTTGGTATCACAGCAAATTGTTCAGGATGGATTTTGGTTACCAGCTCCATTCACTCTCTCCTTGTTCCCCTCTATCCCAAAAGCTCATACAGAAAAAGTCCATGAAAATTAATAGCTACGTCTCAGTAGCACTCACTTGAGTTCACAGAGATTATTAAGCAAGTAAAATAATGCATATAATTCACTGGCACCACATGTTGCTATATAGAGATGAAAGCGTACAGAAAAATACTTTAAAACAACACTTTACCATAACTATTGGTCTTTCCCTGTTGAGTGTTTGGGACTGAGCTATCCCCATATTCCCTCATGCAGAGTGTACTTTCCTCTCCTAGTATCAGAACATGACATCCTGCACTTTTGAAATGCAGAAAGAATTGCTAAACTTCCAGCAGGCACTGTGAAGAAATGACCAGTGAACAACTAAAATGGAGCTGACAGCCACACGAGGGTGGTTGTGGAGTGTGTTAGTTGACTGCTGAAGAATAACCTGGCTCTGGTTCACAACGATAAAGTCAGAAGGCCAATATTAGAAACTGCAGTGCTGGAGGAACCTCTCAGCAGCTCTGCTGAGGATGCCGGGGTTTACAACACACCCTTCTGTTGCCACATCAACTGGGCTCGTGTTGCCTAAGGTGTGATTCACACACGAGGCTGGCTCTGTGTGTACCAGCAAGGGAAGGGGAAGCATGAAGACAGAGTAACAGAAAATGATTGCTACTGTTAAACAAGAATGTGCTCTCTGGTAATCTGTGGTTCATTAGACGTGCTGTAAAGCTGGCTGTTTAAGCATCTCACTAAATCCCTCATAAACACACATCCTTTCCACCTCTTACTGTCAACACATTGGTGAAAGAAGACTCTCATAAAATAAATAAGTCAATGGGATAAATTAATAAATAAATATTAAACCCTTTTTTTTATCTATCATTTTTCAACAGCCCTAACTAGGCACACTCCTTTATGCATGTTTCTTGATAGATGCTATACTCACGCAATCTTTAGAGCCTTGGATAGGAAGAAAAGGTAGCCAGTCATCTCCCAACAGTCTATATACTTTATCTATAAAAAGTTGATTAAAAACCCCAAACCTTAGACTGTTCCTGTTCTGAAACATTCTTCAGAACAAAGGAAAAGTTACTTCAGTGACAATGGTTTTTCTTTAGTCTTTCTTTTACCTGTGTAAGACAGCCAGCAGAAGAGTAAATATGACAAGGCAAATGCAAAGAACCAGGCAAATCGGCAAGGGCCACTGTAGCAGAGTGAATAAATATGACCTTGATGTCATGAAGTAAAAATACACCCCACTGTGTCTCCTGGAAATGCTGGGATAAAAGGAGCAAGAGTAAGCGACATAATACCCAGAGGAAAGGTGCAGTTCTCCACTCTTCAGTGGGAAGGCAAACAGTAGTAAGTTCATATCTCCATAATCTTTTCTGTGAGGCTGAAACTTACCCTTGTGGCAAGCGACTTCATAATGTCTTTGTGCCACTTAAAGACCTCAAAGGAGGTCTTCAGTGATACCCGAACAGCAGCTTGCACAATGCTGCTGCTTACATTACTGACCCTTCCTGTGGTGCAGGTGAAGAACCTGAAGCCCCTCCACTCCCACTAATCTGTCCATTTGCAATGGTTTTAAATGACAGACAAGGGCAGGAGCACCTCAGGTAGGCACATTCAGCTATGTCTGCTCAGTGCCCTCCCAGCCCTATCCCACTGCTGGCTGGGAGACCCTGGATGTCAGCAGGCTTCCAAACAGTGGCTCCCAGGGGAGTCACTTCCTCCTTGGGCTGGGGAGCAGAGATCGATGTGGGTAAAAGAGCAGGCCCTCAGTGGTGCAATAAACCAGCAATGCAGGACTCAAGCCATATATAAGCAAGAAATGGCAGATTTTTATCTGGTGTTTATGCTGCATGTAACTTAGCACTCATCCTAACTACCCTAAAACTTAATCTTCAGTCATCTTTATAGTCTTTAATTGCAGGGTCCAATACTGTTTTTACATGTCAGCTCACCCTCTGGTATCAAAGACAATCACTACAGAAAGACATAAGGAACTACGGAGTGAACTGAACTTAATAATTTTAACATAATTTTAACATAAGATGATGAGAGTATGTAGTTTCACAAGTGGGTTTTTCATTAACGTTCTTGTAGAAGCATCTAACAGCATTCACTTGAGAATCTCCACTTCTCGTGAATGGAAATTTATATTCTGGATGCATCATGCTGCTGACCGTGCAACTGCAAGGCAGTTGAAGCAAAGTGCATTGGAGATGGGAACATGAACAAAAGGCTATGAATGCAAGAGAGTATGACACCAAACTTCATGCCATCACACTAAAATCAGGAAGCCCAGGAAACACAGGATGCAGGGCTCTTCTGTAGCCTAAACACTATTATATAAGGACCCTGGAGATAGCATAGAAAAGCTGACATCCCCTTATTCTCTACCACACTTTGCTCAGCATGACATTTCGTCACTAAATATGAGGAAAGACTGTGATCCTAAGCATCTCAGAATTTGGTTTTATATAATCATGAGAGTACATTTCTCATTCCTACACAGAAATAATGGTTATTCTACTCCAAGGACTTTCTGAGACACTGTTAGTAACTGTATATTTCCTGTTTTACTTCGCAAGGCAAAACAGAGCAAACAAGTGCTAAGTAAAAAGACGTTCTAGACATTACCTAAATTACTATGCTATTTCCAATTGCTTCTTTTTATTACAGTCACTCGTCTCTTGACACCTGTTTCTCTTCTCAGAGCAAGACCTAACAAGAGGCCAAGAGAAGAAGTTGATGGAGGAGAGGGCTGTGGGCTTTCTTCTAAGATGCAAGTGCTGAATATCCCAAATAACAGTATTGTGTAAATAAGGCATTTAAGCAGATGTATCTTCTGTGCTCATTTGATCTTGCTGTTCTTGGAGAAGGAAAAAGTGAGTATCATGTTGCTTGTGTGTCACTCTCAGCTGCGTTTTCACTTTTGTGGCTCCTGCAATTCTTTAAATTTGCACATTTTCATTTTCAGCCTGGCTCAGCAGTAGCCCAGGGTTGCCAGCCAGTGGCTGCACCACACGTCACACATCTGCACTGCTGCTCTCCTAAGCCCATAGCTTTTATTTGCTCAGCATCAGACACATCATAAGAATTCAACCAAAGTATTAATTTCACCCCTGATGTGGTCAATTATACCATGCTCAGTTGAAAACCATATACTTAAGTCACATAAGCCACTTAAAAACCCTAAGACTAATACAGAAATTACTCTCACAGCGATTTTAAAGCTCTAATGTGGGGAGAGTTTCTGTACCACACTTCAGAAGTGGAAAGGAACAAGCACAAAACTCGGGAGGCTGCCCCACGACTTGTAGCTGCCAGTCCAGCAGATGGCACAAGTTTAGCTTTCCAGGTTATTTCTGGTGCTCACCCTTCTCTCAGCCCCACCGTGCCCGGCCAGCAAGCATCCCCACTGTTATCCCAGGTCACATGCACCCAAGGTCACTGCACACGCCTGGAAACGACAGGACCCCAGCAGCATTTCTAGCTGGTATTCCGTGGCAGGATCCCTGCAGAAATGAAAAGCGTGACAGAGCTACCGAGACAGCATATGAAGCAGGCTTACCTTGCAGGCAGCCAGGAGCCAAGGGTGGGAAGCTGATCCTTAAGAGAGGTGGGTCCACATTCCTGCCGCAGCACCCGACAGCTGCTGTTGTCACTCCCTGGTCCACCCCGCTGGCTCTGCAAACACTCACAGAGCAGGAGATAGCAGGCGTGGAGAAAGGAAAACAGCACAGGCACCACAAGTCTCTGCTTTGCATGTGAGGAAGCAGAGTCCTACATGTCATGTACAGGGAGCAGGAGGCTCCGTGACAAATACTCTGCAAAGGGAGAAGTTTGTTTATGTTTGAGTAGGAAAACAAGGAAGATTATTTCAACATTACAATAAATTGTTTCCAAGAGCTGAGAGCCTTTTCTGACATGGCAGTCCATGGAAGCTGTTACGTGCGTTCTTCTCTTTGCAGGTCTTTTAAGTCAGTTGTTTTAAAGTGGATTATCCTTGTGCTGGCAAGGTCCTACATCTACTGTCCTCCAGGAGTACAGATAGGAGTGGAACAACAGACCTCTTTTCTGTCAGATATCCATTGTTTCAGCTACACACATGATGTCCCTGAATATTACTGCTATATGCTAGCAAACCAAATTATCCTGGGCTGTAAAATATACTTCAATAGATTAGTTACACACACTAAAAAAAAATCTTCCCTCCCATATTGATTGGTACTGTTTGCCGTGCCTTCCTCCACAACGATAGATGTAACACTGATGGGATGGGACTAATGAAATACATTAGTAAAGCATTAAATACCTTCACAGCTATCTTTTAAATGATGTGGCAGCTGAGAATGAGGAGAAGCCCGTTCCCCATAGAAAACAAGGGACTGCTCCAAAACCAGGCAGTGGCTTTTTCTTGTCACCTCCTCCCTCGCAGGTCAGCAGGAAACGAAGGCACGGGATATGAGCTGTCATTTACAGACCAACTCCCATTCAGCCTCTCCAGCTTCTGTCTCTGCCCATTCTTATCAAACAGCCAAACCTCAGAAGAGACATTACTCGGTGCTGATAAGGACACCAGCATGTGACCTTTACCTCTACCCCTCTTTTGCAGAACAAAAGCAAAACATAATCAACTGCCACGGATTCTTTTTTCTTAATTGAAGCTTGAATAAGCATAGGCTTTGATTGATATATTTTGTAGAGCTGCATGTCCATAGAGAGTGTTACTGCCACGAGTTTATACTCACAGCAAAATTCTCAACACTGCAGTATGAAATTTGCCTTGAAAATAAGTCTAAAAGGACAGATAAAGATCTCAGAGTTTAAAAGTTATCTGAATGGCGACAGCATTTGGTTAAAATCTTGTAATTTTGATAGCAAATGGTTTGGTTTCCAAGATCCAATGAAGAATCTAAAACAAACACTTGTGCATGGGAAGAAAAATGGAAGAAAATACCAAGTTCTCAATAGAACTCTTACTTCTGTTTTACTAGCTTTCAACTACAACTTGTTCTACAACCAAAGGCTGGTTTATAACAGCTGAATGAGTTTATTTTTTTTTTTTTCCAGTCTAGTAAGACACAATAAAGCAGTAGTAAACTGTACTTTACTAGCTAGAGTGCCAAAGCATTTGGGGATTCTGAGACTGATATTTTTGCAACATGCATTGATCAAACATTAAGTCACAGTGGAAGAACCCTGTTTATTTTGGAGGAATAAAAGAGATGGCAACCAAATATTTTAAATATTATTTATCAATATCATTTAAGCCTATGCTTATGCACATTATACAGTCTTTAATATTAAAGTCATAGCAGATTCTAAGATAATGTTCATTTTGCAAATGGATGAAGTTAGCTTAATATTCCTATTGCTATCTTCAATTAAAATGCAGATGTTTAAGATAATAAAACCAAAGTGGATGCCATTGACTTGATATCATAGTGTTAGTGCAAATCCATCTTTTCAAAATAAAATATCCCTTTTGTTAGTATGAGATATTGTTCTCTTTGTGACAGCCATCCCCTCCTGGGAACTTTCTAATTCTGTAAAAGCCAGCTACTAGCATTCATTGAAGTTATATTTGAATGATCACCTGAGAAATCTTCCTCAAGAATGCGAATAAAAGACGAGGATTTACCAGGTCACTGGGTTGTGCTATATTACATTTACAGGAAAATAAACTGTATAAACATCATAAAAACCATCAATGCACACTTTATGGACCTGAAAATAAAGTCATGGCATTCAAGTCCTGCAGAGCCAGACCCCACCTCTCAGTTAAGGCAGCACCATGGAACCCAAAAAATGAACAGTCCCGAAAGGTTCTTCTTAAACAGCTTAAAATACATTAGAAACCTGAATAGCAGTGAAGATAATTAAAGGATTGAAAAGTGTTGTAGAGGACAATTTGCTCTTAAATGCTTACCTCACACACACACATGAAATACATGAACATACATGAAATACAGGCATACTGCAGTAAGGCAAATTGAAAGTATTCTGCTTATATGCAACTCAGGGAAAAAATAAGTTTCAGACAGTTCCTCAAGCACAAGAAATTGCTTCTCAGTTCACTCTCAGGTACATAGTTGCATAAGGTGCCTCCTGCATTTGGATCTAATAAAATACAACTTACAGGTCCCGTTCAACTGTGATATACATTCACATTACTGATATAACTGGAGAAATTATTCTTTATTACATTAGAATGAGATACAGAATTCCAACACAAATAACATTTATCAGTGGGTAAAAAAAACAGCACTATTAAAAGACAGAATTTTTTTTTTTAATTGTCATAGAAAATTACATTAAAAGGGGCAAATCATAGGAACCTGGGGGGAGATAGAAGGATGATCTGTATAGACAAAACATGGACACAAGATTTAAAAAATCCCACCAAACTATACAATTGCTTTCAGTGTGATTCCAATTGGGTAAAGTACCTTCTGAATAAAAATCACCTGCTTTTTTTCTCCATTACATTTAGGGGCTTCAGGGTACCTTTACAAGTGGCTACTGAAACATGTGGTGACATTCACATAACTTAACCCAGTGCATTTCATTTCAGGTTCACAAGTTCTTGCCAAAGGAAAGTTCAAGGCAAAGAAATACAAACAGGGTTCTCCTCCCACAGCTCAAATCCATCCCCCAAGCAATGGTTTTCACTATAAATAAGGCATAGCGGTTCAAGTACTACATTAAGTGTAATCAAACAGTGGGAAAGAAAATCACCATTAACTCCTTCAAGAAAAGTACTTTATTAGGGAGGATAAAAAGCACTGCTCAGACAGTCTGAATAGGCATGGCCTTCTGCGCTGTCAGGCTCCTCAGGCTCAAAGTCGTCAGGGTCGGGGGGCAACTGGTCAGCATCTTCATCAGACGTGGAAGGGCGTGTGAGGATTATCCGAGGTATCTTCAGCAAGATGTGAAAGATTTCAGAGAAAAGAATCAGATCAAGAGCAGGGAAGTGTTTAAAGAGAATATTTTAAAGGGACAGGGGAAACAGGTGATGAGAAAAAGTATGTGAGAGGTGCAACACCATAGAGAATCATAGAATTGTTTAGGTTGGAAAAGACCTTTAACATCAGCAAGTCCAACTACTAACCCAGCAATGCCAAGTCCACCACTAAACCCTAAGTGCCACAACTACCTGTCTTTTAAATACCTCCAGGGATGGTGACTCAGCCACTTCCCTGGGCAGTGTTTTCCAATGCTTGAACCCCTTTCTATAAAGACTTTTTTTCCAACATCCAATATAAACCTACCCTGGCACAACTTCAGATCATTTCCTCTTGCCCTGTCACTTTTTAGATGGCAGAAGAGACTGACCCCCACCTTTTTACAACCTCCTTTCAGGCAGCTGTAGACAGCAACGAGGTCTCCTCTGAGCCTCCTCTTCTCCAGGCTTCCCCAGCTCCCTCAGCTGCTCCTCACAGGACTTGTGCTCCAGACCCTTTCCCAGCTCAGTTGCCCTTCCCTGGACTCGCTCGAGCCCCTCAGTGTCTTTCTTGCAGTGAGGGGCCCAGAACTGGACACAGCACTCGAGGTGTGGCCTCAGCAGTGCTGAGTACAGGGGACAATCCCTGCCCTGCTCCTGCTGGCCACTCTGCTACTGATACAGGCCAGGATGCCACTCATGATCAGCCAGCTGAGGTCCAGCACCCCCTGGTCCTTTTCCACTTTCCAGCCTCTCTACCCCCAGCCTGTAGCGCTGCATGGGGTTGTTGGGACTCAGGGGCAGAACCTGACACTTGGCCTTGTTGAACCTCACACAGCTGGCCTTGGACCATCAATCCAACCCATCCAAATGCCTCAGCGGGCCTTCCTACGCTCCAGCAGATCAACACTCCCACCCAGCCTGGTGTCACCAGCAAACCTATTGAGGGTGGACTCAGTCCCCTCATCCAGATCACTGCTAAAGATATTAAAGAGTCCCAATACTGAGTCCTGGGGAACACCACTAGTGACCAGCCACCAGCTGAATGTAGCACCATTCACCACCACCCTCTGGGCCTGGCCATCCAGCCAGTTTTTGACCCAGCAACAGTGTCCCCATCCAAACCATGAGCAGCCAGTTTCTCCAGGAGACTGCTCTGGGAAATAAAGTCAAAGGCTTTACTGAAGTCTAGGTAGACAACATTTAAGTGGTCACTTTGTCATAGAAGATTAGGCCGGTCAAGCTGTAGTTCCCTGGATCCTCCTTCCAGCCCCTCTTCTAGATGGAAATCACATTTGCCAACTTCCAGTCAACTGGGACCTTCCCAGTTAGCCAGAACTGCCAATATATGATGACAAGGGGTTGTGTGAGCACTTCCACCAGCTCTCACAGTACCCTTGGGTGGATTCCATCTGGCCCCATGGACCTGTGGGTGTCTAAGTTGTGCAGCAGGTGCTGAGCGTTTTCCCTTGGATTATGGGGGTTTCATTCTAGTCCCTATCCTTTTGTTACAGCTTAGGGAACTGGTACCCAGACAACAACTGGTCTTGCTATTAAAGACTGAGGCAAAGAAGGCATTAAATACCTTATCCTCTGTCTTTATGTTTCCTACAACATCCAATAAAGGATGACTCTCCTTAGCTTTCCTTTCATTTTTTGTTTTATGCCAAAAAACTATTGATAATTAAAGTGAAATTAGGATAAATTGCCCTTTCCTCTCATTAGCTAATCTTTTAAAATACCTTCTATAGGTAAAAAAAACCAAAAAATAAAAATGTTTTTTAAAAATAACGGTAAGTAAATATGAAAAAAATAGACATCTCTATTAATTTAACTACATTATTCATTCAATTAAACCCCCTGAAAGCAATAAAGGATTAATTAAGAACCATAAAACATATCAATTATTGACCTTTGAAAAACTGTGTATTATGCATACGTGAATTTGATTCTTTTTTTTTTTTTTTGACAAGAATTTTGTGTCCTTTGAGAATTATATTTAAATGTTTTTAAATTAATTTAAATGCTATAATTGAGAAAAAAAAACAGTGTCAGGCTCTTTAGGTATAGTCAAATAATGTATCAGTAATTGTTTTTATCAATTAATGGATTATTAAAAATTTCATTCTGATGCCCAAAATCATCCTCCTTTTTACTGCTCTTCAAAGAAAGTTTAACATGCAATGAAAACATATCAGGGTGAGTTAATGTGTCTAACAAATAGGTAATATGATAATGTGTAATAAATTCAGTGGCCATCTTACTAGCAATATGAAAATTTTCAGGAAAGTTAGAACTCCTTATTTATCAGCTACTTCAACTTCATAGGAATATGTAATGTTGACACCACACAATTCAATTGGTTATATATTATTTCCTTGCTGTATATTATTTGATTTAGGAAATTACACAAGCATATGCTTTGTGGCTGTTGAACTTTGAGCCAGGAGGTTTCTGCATTGAAGTAAAATTAATTATTCCCCAGGCTCCCCTGACATTAGCTCTGACTCCCCCCAGCTCACAGTACACTACACATAGACACCAAAGTGCAGGTGTCAGTCCAGAGCTGCATCTCACCCCTGATAGAAGTAAACGAATTTTAAAACCAGATATAAATTTAGTTTATACCCTCATGTACTGAGCACCCAATTAAACATCCTTTTTTTCTCCTCTTCTTTTTCTTCTGCCTAAACTAAGAAGGACAGATTTCTGGAAGCTTTAAATAACCTGTATAGATCCTAAGCACCGGCCGAGCTACAGCTCGTGGGAAGGTTTGCTTTTGTCCTGCACACATGACAGCATTTATAAGCTTTCCTTGCACTGGATGGTTCTGTTCTTTGCTGAAAGATGCTTCCTGCTTATCAACAGCCAGCAGCCAGCTGCTTTGCAGTACAGCAAGCACACATCTATACATACAGGTGATTTACTGGGCCACTTACTGAAATTCTGACACCTCGAGAACTACTGCAGAGATCTTTGCCCTAAGTTACCAACAGTCATATCCAGGATTAGGCTTTGCATTTCATTGAGATGTCAGTTCAAAGCTCAGGGAAGACCTTTCTTTGTGTACTGTGCTGTTCAAAAATAGACACGTGCACACCTCCCCATGTCTGACATGTATTTCATTAGCAATGCAGAGTCACCAGTACCTGTTTGTCCTTTTGAAGAAAAGACCTTAGCCATTCTGAATATCATTTTTTTTAAGTACTCTTTATCAGCATGGTTCCTACTCCCCAGTTTCCAAGGAACCAAAACTAATTCTTTAAAAAAGATTTTCTTCAAACATTTCATGACTGCTTTCATACTATCTTTCAAATATTATGATGGGACTAGGTTTAAAAATGATAAAGTAAATTTAATTGATGAGAAGTGCTCCTTCAACATTTCTGTGGTAATCGTATTAACAGCTCCACAAAATACATGGTGTTGGGGAAGTCTTACATCTAATATTTCATTTTGCTGCAGATAAAGAGGAACCAGCACTAAATGAGCAACCAGTTTTCTATAGCAGAGGCTGAACAGTGTTTCAGCCCCTAAGTGCTGCAAAGGCTGGAAACTTGCACTCCCAAGAGTGGGCTTAGGTCTGATCTACAGCAGCCCCTCTGTACCCTCTCCAGGCAGGTGAAAGCTCACACAAACACTGACTCTCGCTGATTTGGAGACATACTGTTGAGTCCAACAAATCTATGTCCTGGTCCAAGTGCAGCTGTGTTCTCTGTCCCTCTGCTTTCTGCACATCTCTCTGCCCACTCTCCCTCTGAAACCCCATGTGAATCCATATCACTATTGTCCTTAAACCATGACTGCTCCTTCCCCTGTGGCCAGTCATCCTCCTCTGTACCTGTCACCCTGACAGGATGCTGAGGAGCACTTATTTCCTCAAATCTGAATCATAGGTACTAATGAAAAACAACTTTCAGTTGCAGATTGTGCCAATTATGCAATTGCAACTAAGTAACAGAGCATGCATTTGTACACGGTCTAATTCCATTAAAAGAGGCTCATGCCTCCAGTCTCTCTCTCCTTGCAGCAAAAGTTATCAATTAATCTCCTCTATAAACCAAAACCAACAGAAAATGGATGTGACAAACACAGATCACATTTCTAACCACAGTGGCCTTTCCATCTTCACCTAACCATCCCCTAAGAACCCAGCACTCTATCACTGCCTTCACATTCACCCAAGCTCCAGGAACATCACAATATAAGCTTTATCAGCTTCCTTTCCTCTTTCAGTTTTGTTTAAAAAATAAAAAAACAACAACAACAACAAAACCACAAATAAAGGAAAGTAACAAAACTCAACAACTCTAAACTTGCATTGTATTTTGTTACATCCTTTTCTCAAACCCAGTGCTTCTCTTCCCAGAATCCTGGGGGGATTTTACCTTTGCTTTCATATTTCCCTGCTTATCTTCACTGACCTCAGCATTACCCTATCAAATAGACAAGCTTTGCTCTTGGAGCTTTTCTTTACTATTCATATTTGAATGTACATTTCCTGGAGCAGCATGACAGAGGGGAAATAGGAGAACAGATTTCCTATGTGAAAAAGTGGCACAGCAAAGAGGAAGCAAACTATTTCCACTGCCCATTATAGACAGGGCAAGACAGAGACATTTAGGATGGCAATAAGGAAAACCCTTCCAGAACAGGCACCTGAGCTGCTTGTTTAAGGCATGTGGGAAAGTGTGAAACTTCCATCCTCTGTAGATAATTCTGCAAAAAAAAAAAAAATGATGATGGTGTAGGAGGACAAATTATCTAGACTTTCTATTATTCCATTGTTTTCTCCACTGGTTGTTACTCAGCAGTGTTTGAACTTGTTTAAAATACTCATGTTGAAATTGCAAAGTCCTCCTACTCACTTTCCATCATCATGCTTTAAATATCATTATTTAAATAATACTGGAACTACTACTCAGTCTCAAACCTTCAAAATACATAGAATACTTTTTCCAAAAAATGCATCATTAATCACTTGAAACAAGTTACTATTTTTCCATTTTCCCCTGAAATTCCATTTTCAGAGCCTAAAAAGTAAACTTCAAAACAGACATGTCCTGTAGTAAAACCAGTGGGTTCACTGTGGAAACTTCTTCCATTACCTTGTTTGTGTCACTTTTTTTAACATAACCACTAAGACTTTCTACACTAAAAAAATTCGCTTTTGTTTGAATCAGGCAAAAATAAAAATCAGATTATTTCAGACAGTCTCATTTAATGGGATTAACAGCCTACATTGAAAGTCAGAGTCCTTCAACTAGAGCACAGACAGGGCCTGCCTGTGCACTTCTGGTCCTCTGCAGGAAGCAGTAAAATAAAGCCATCTAAACAACTTGGGGCAATTCAGCTGCAGTGTTGGCTGCAAAAATTCTTTCCTACTGAAACAGGATAGGAACAAACCCACAACTATGATGCTTCAGTTGAAATAAGTTTCTTAAAATGTGATAAATGAGACATCCTGCCAACAGGTTAACATCCAATAATTTTTAACTTCCAGATGTGCACATATGCTTTCCCTACCTACTTCTAATCAAAATGTCTGTCCAAAACATTGCAGAACAGTCCATAAAGACAGTTCATTATGTCTTTTTGTCATTTTTTCAAAACTAAAACTGAACAGAACAAACCTCATCATCTTTTTTTTTCTTTATTATTTTATAAGCCTTTCCTTTCCCCTGGCCTCCCCCAGCCCACAGGTCTATATTCCAATATTAGCCAGAGAGGAAAGATCTCAAGGCAACAGTCACAGCTACAACCCAAGCTGCACATCGAAGGCATAACCAGCAGCGACAGGGCAAATCACAGCTGGCAGCAAGGCCAGCTGCTGGGGACAGAGGCTACGAATCAGAAGGTGAAATGACACATGAAAGGCCAAAGTTTGATGGAATAAGGGCAGGAAAAAAGAATTTGGATTGACCTTTTTTAGGAAGAAAACCAGACATAGTTTTAACTCTAGTTCAAACAGGTAACTTTCTAAAGAAAATATTCCCCAGCTAATAAATACCTGTAATAGGAATGCCTGCCTTGCTCAGCTCCATTTATCTAAATAATAATTTTTAAATTTGACTTCACAGCTGATCTTCACTGACTCCAGTGCTAAGGATGGTACCCTTTAACTGGGGAAAACAGGGGAAAATAAAATAATCAACACAGTTGAGAGCATGTGCAAGGGTTTATGTAAACCCTCATGAATAATGTTATGATTTCATACTTAGTCTTACCTGTTTAGTCATCACTGGGCATGGAAGTAATTTTTTAGACCTGAACAGGAAATTTAGACTTGTCACTAAACAATGAAAACAGTCTTTTGCTAGATGCAAAAGATCACATTTGATAATGACTGTATTCACAGAAGAAACTGTTAGTAAAGAAGGGCATTTACTCATGCCTAAAAAATATTACACAGCTGGACTTTTAAAAAAAAGTTTTCAAAAGAGGATGCAAATATGCATGCAACAGAACAGTAGAGAAGGGGCAGATCTGCTGCTGCACAGTTCACAACAAACCAGCACCCGATGGTGTTCTTAGTTGAAATGATGTCAGCAACAATAAATAAAAGCAACCTTCTCCCCAGAAGGAAACAAGGAAATACAAGTCAAAGAGAGATAAAGAGATCTAATTAGCTCGGTGTGAGTTCATTACTCACAAACAACCCCACTGCCAGGCGGGAGCGGGCACAGCAGCCAGGACAGCAGCTGGGGCAGGGGCGAGGGACAGAAACCAGCTGATGCACAGCTGTGTGCCTGAAAACACATGGATCTGGAAACCTGGTCTAGCCACTTGACACTGCTCCCCTTCTAGAGCAAATCAGGAACGTTTTAACCAGCATGTGTTTTATGGTGCACCGTCAACTCTCCTGGTCATGGAAATCCCTGGCTGCATCCCTTTCCCTGGCACTTAACAATGCTGTTTTACTGCTGTGTTTGACCTCTGGCCAAACTCCAGAAACTGTGAAGTCGGATGGAGAGAGATGTATGAACCTCTCCTGCACTCTGGGGAAGATAAATCTTCGGTGAGGCATGGATGAAGCACCTCATTACTCTTGTCTGCAGAAGAGCTCTGCACAAGGACAGCTGTGTGACCTGTGCTGCTGCTCTCGGGGACCAACTGGCTCATGACAACACCTTTTGTTGCTTGGGGTTGGGAGAGGGCAGCACATAATTCAGTTCATCCTTACACTTGGAGCAGCCACACTACTCTCGAGCACTGACAGAGCTTTGGCACCATGCTTTCGGAAGTGCTGCCTCAGTTTTGTGTTCAGCAGCCTGGAGAGGGCCCTGAGCAGGGGCTACCCCACCAGCCCATCCCTCTTCCCTGTTTCTGTTCTCACACTGTGCAGAGTGATTTACTCCAAAATCTAATTCAGCTCAGCATGATTTCCTGGAAGTCAATGAACCAGACAAGCAGTAAAACACTGGAACAGGTTGCTCAGAGAAGTGTGGATGCCCCATTCCTGGACATATTCAAGGACAGGTTGGACAGGGCTCTGAGCAACCTGTTCTAGTGGAAGATGTCCCTGGCCACTGCAACTGGGGTACGAGATGGCCTTTAAAGGTCCCTTCCGACCCAAACCACCCTATGATTCTTTGAATATTTTCTTGGTGGGAATTTTCTAGATGTGTTTTACAGCTCAGTTTTAAAACTGGGTATTTTCTCTACTTCTTGGAATAGCAAGAGAACATCTTGCATGTTTCATCTGTCTTCCAGCATGTAGTATATATAACAGTTGGTCAGGTTGCATTTAGAGCAAAGATCCTTTCTGTTCTTGCTGTCTGCCAAGCGCCTCCCAAGGGCAATGCACAAGGCAAGAAAGGTGGAGCTCTGTCAAATCCACCACAAAAATGGAAGATCAGTCCTCATCATGTCATATCTGCAATGCTGTCAGGCACAAAATGCTTTTATATGATTCAAATTGTGTATGAAAAATTGTCCTTGCTCCATTTCTTTCATCTTCTAATGTACCACTGGATAGTGACTTCCCTGACCCTGGAACCTGATTTACAGATTTTCATGTAAGTGCTTTCTATGTAATAATTTATGGCTTGATGCTGTGAAAACACTGAAGAAAATGTATTGTTCTGTTCACATCAGGAGACTTAAAAGGCATTGCCCCCATAAGTAGGGCTACTTGTGGTCCAAGCTACCAACCCTTTGATTTTTTTGAAGAAAATTCATCACCCCTGTGAAAGGCTGTATCTGAAAGCCTACAGGAACTCAGTACAGTCTCTTCCCCTGCAGTACTCCTGCACAGTCCACAAGGATGCCTTTTACAAGGGGAGATGTTGCTTATCATTTGTGTAGTTCTTCAAATACTTATCCTCTTTCATTCTCGAATAATATGCTGTGTCCTTACAGCACAGGTCCAGGTGCCTTGCTTGAGTCCATCTTTTGTAAGTTTTTGCTTATACTGTTGGCAGTGCTTATATTGTCTACCATATGAAGGGCTCACTTTGTAGATTCTTTTTCTCTAACTTGGAGATATTTTAATATGGTAACTTGAAAAGATCAACTAATGTCCTGTCTTTTTAAAAGGTTTTTCCTATTTAGCATTGTTAATTACAAGCTTTGCAAAGTCCAAGAACTTAAAGTTTGACATGACTCAGTTTTAACTGAGTGCTGTGAGAAAACTACTTAAAAGAAAGAGAGGAAAAAGATACACTGTGCAAACAGAAGCATTTGTTGGGAGCAGGAAACTAATTTCAAATTCACGAAATAAGTTCCTTAACCACCACACTATGGAGGCAAACACAGTGTCTACAACACACACCTTTTATCTTCCGTCTTTCATCCAGACTCAGAAATACTCAGTTGCTTAGATAAAAGCAGAAGCAAACTAGGAGATGAAATGGAGAAGGGGATCACACGGCACATGGGTGCTCACACTGCACTGGAGCTCACACGAGAACTAAGGTTAGCTAAACCAGCAAGGCTCACTGGCTTCTTTGCAAGCGTATGTGAACCTGCTCAAGATGCAAGGCAGTGGAGAGTTAGATTCCTGACTTCTAAAACTAACTTAGCTTATCAGAATAGAAAAAAAACCAAAACATAAAAACACCAACACCCTCACCCGACAAGATTAAAAGAGTCATGAATATGTTTTGGAGAAGGGATAAAGCAGTTCCTCATAAGAAACTTGGAGCAGTAGATCTTATGGTGCTATAGGTCAGTCAAACACTGTATGTGATGTGAGCAAGGTCTTTACTGTTTGAAACAAGCTTCAGAAGAAACCTGGCTTTGTTCATGATAGGGATGTTCTGAATCTCACTTTAGTTGTCTTCTTTTACACTGCTTCTCTGACCTGAGTACTCCACTAGCTTTGCTTTTAAAATTGAACAAAGTAATACAATGACTAAAGAAACAAGAAAAAAGTTTAATTTTATGTTGTATGATTTCAATTTTCTGATATGTTTAGAACTAACATGCTCAGATGAATAAGGAAAGGGTTTGATAATTAGATTTTTGAAGATTTTTAACTAATGTAAGTGCATCAAGATTTTTTCCTGAAAAGTCTTTATGAGCTGGAAAGGAAGAAGGTAGATCTGCTGGGATTCTCATCCATGTAAGATTTCTCATCACTTGCATATGAACAACATGAGAAAAAGGCAGAAACCCATCAACTGCATGCTGTGGGAGATGGTGTATCTACTTACGCACTTTCTGCGGGCACAAGAGGATTTCATTTTGATACATGTTACAGGTTCTTGTTACAGTTACAGTACACTTGTTACAGTACACTTGTCTGTTTTCTCGGCAGATTTAGGAACACCTGCTATCTCTGCATTTTTAACAGAGCAGCCAAAAAATTTGGCTTTTTTAGCCTGAAGAAGTTCTTCAGATTTTTCCAGTATGGTAAGCTGTACCTTTTTTTATTTATGTATTTATTCACACAATCGCTTGTAATTGGTAACCGATAGTTTAACCTTCATTGAAAATCCCAATATCAGTGACACTTGTACCCTGGTGAACTATATGAAAAAATATAATTGAGGACATTTCCAGGGCAAAGGCATAAAATTAAATCAAATAATATGCTAACAATTTAAGTGAAATACTAGATCAAAATATCTTGAAGACTTGATATTAATTACGAAGTATCTAATATCCTTATTATGTTGATAGCCCCAAAAATCAGTCAAAGAAGATGGCATGATGATGCATGTTATGAAATGATAGAAGATGCTGCAACCTGTCAACACTCTCCATTCAGTCAGACAAAATCCACTGGGAATTTCAGTCAGAGCTTGAATGAAAATATTTATGATGGAGAAAGATTATGAAGAGTTGGCTCTATGTGTAAGAGGATGAATAGGAAACAATAACAGAACTGGAAATGAAGACTCCAGAATCCAAGTTAAATTTCCTTCTGATAAAGTCAGCATGGGTATGTGTTTATGTCCCTGATTTTTTTTGTTTAAGTTCAATTCAAGTATTTCTATTTAGATATATGCATATTAAGCAAAGTAAAAAAATGTTTTCATATTTTTGAGGTGTGATTAGCATAACTGAGGCAAGTCTATAAAATACTGTATGTAAAAATTATCTAATTGCCATTAAAGTTCTGAGGCCTCTGTCTACATGTCAGCAAAATACTCAATCATAATTAAAACCAAGGAAGATTCTCATTTTTCCTTTGCAAAACAATGACTCACTGTGAAAGAACATTTCATTTGTCCAATTAATTACTGGTCATTCACACTGTCATGAAATCTTAAAGCTGGCACAAACGGTTTGAAATTGAGTTTGGCTGGATGAGTTAACAATTAAATGAGCCTTTTAGAAGCAGTTAGAGCAACCAAGCCTGTGGAAAACAGAGAGGAAACCTGAATCTGGCAGCAGCGTCGCCTGTTGTAATGCCAGAGCAGCAGGCTCAGAGACAGGGTGGGCTGTGTCTAGCAGGAATGAGACAAATATTATCACAGAGAGCATATGCAAAGAGGATGTTTATTAAAATTCAATAAAAATAAACAGATGAAGACTGTATGTGCTGGAAGGCAGGAATATGACACGGAAGAGAGGGAGAAGAAAGATTACACCATCTGGCACATATTCAGTTTTTTGCAGAATAATTATAGGAGTCTCTGGTTTTTCTGGCATTATGCTTCAATCCTTCCCTCCCTTCATGCAGACACAACCATCTTCTATTGACACCTGATCAGAAACACAAAGGAAATGAACCTTCCTATATTCCTACCACAGAAGAAGATTCTGCCTTGAGGTCCTACTGCCACCTGCTTATCTGAACATGCAAAGCAAGTCCTCCGTGAGAAGCCAGGCTCTAAACATTTTTCAGATAATAAGATTTCCTTCAGTTACTGAGGAGTAAGAGGGACTTCAAAGTGAGAACAGATGAGAAACTGAGCACTCCCAAGTCAGCAGGATACTCCCCGCGAGCCCATAATCCCTAAAATTGATGAATGCTAACCCAGGTTACAGGCAATAACATATATAATTTGCTACAGCACAAAGATTTTGATTTCAAAAAAGAAAAAAAACCAGAAACACAAATGTTTCTTCACAAAAGGACTTGCACATCAGCTACTTTTGACACTGGGAACATATTCAGCCAGTTGACTCCCTCTGAGTACTCTGCTCTAAGTAGCTCAGTCTAATCTGCCTCATCTCTCTCCCTCCCCCCCACCCCGCCCCTGTCTTCTACAGCTGAAGAACTTTAAAGGGAGGCATACAACATAAAAATGCAGTTATTTCCACTTTTTGGATGAAAACACTGAAAGTCAGGTACTGCTGCAACAGATCCAGGCCACCATCAAAGTATGAATAAACCCTTTCCACAGTGGTTCCTCTAACAGGAAGCCTCATGCTTCCTGCAATGCTGATAGACTGTAAGAAACAGCTACAGTAAAAGCTGGGGAAAAAAAAAAAAAACAAACCCAAACTGATGAAAGTGTTTTCAGCTGGAAAATAAAACTGGTCTAAATGTTTCACAAGATGATGTTGGAGGCCAGAGGCTTCAAAATAAGTTTCTTTAAGCAACTAATAGAAGAGAAAACGTTTCTTAGTCTATCTCATGGACAAAAACTGTAGTTCAACACTTCTCAAACAGTGATTAACAGAGGAAACCAGAGAAAAACAGTTGCATGATCTATTCGCTCACTTTTTCCGTCAACTAACAAACTACATTAGTTTTCTAAATGGTTAATAAAAACTTATATGGTCTTTGATTGTAGTCTTTTATATAATACATAAACTTTCTCCTTTTTTTGCCATTAGATGGGTTGTGAATGGCATTCATGGAGAAAGATTTTTAAAAGGCTGAAAGAAGAGGAATCAAAGCATTCCTCTGGCATTTGCTGTAGGAGAAACAGTTGTTGCTTCTTGCTGCTTGAAGCTCCACACAAGTAAGATGCTTTCTGACCTTAATTATTCAGATACCTTGATCTTATTGTATCTTCCTAGTAAAGCCATAGTTCAGGTGTGCACATACATGACCAAGATTAGGGTCACTGAACTTTAGAGAGTTGAACTTGCTAAAGAAGTTCAAAAAAGTGGATTTCTAAAAGCCACCCTGCAGGCTCAGCTGTTTCCTTTTGTGACATGTACAGTAGGCTTACTCTTACCAGTTACCTAAAATACAGGCATGTCTTAGCCCATGACACAAGTTCCCTCCTCCAGTCAAAAGATGAAAATGGTCGACTCCGCGTAGCAGTTCACCCTCTCCCTCCTAAAAGAGGGACCCTGGAAATGCTACTCCTTCCATTAGCTAGAGACAGAGTCCAGACAACAGAATAATGACTTAAACTGGAGGGAGTGGACACCACCCTAAAGTCCCCAAACCAGAGTGCTTCAAAAGTTCTGCTCTGCTACACGGGTGCTCACCCAGGAGCCGAGCTCCTCCAGAAGCCATGTCCCAGCTGCAGTGAATGTTGGGTAGGGTCTCTGATCTGTGGTGTGTGCCGAGTTCTGTGCCAGTCTTTACTAGCATTAATGAGAGACAACACAGATTTCTTAGGTAGGAGTGATTTGTTATTTACTGTGGCCATCCTACTTACTGTTATGACATGGTTGACTGTCGGGAAGGGGCTGCCCTTGGGGGAAGCTTCAGTGGGACCAGCATCAAGGGCAGCAGGTTCTGAAACAAAGGTTGCCTTTAAAAGAAAACACCAGAAACATATTTTTATTCTGAATGCTGTTTAAGAAGAGCAGTTCCCTCCCTCCCTCTCAAGTTAGTATACAAACACCTGGCTCTATTGTTACATGTGGCTGTACAACAAAAGCAAATAAAATTGCAATTCTTGCCGTTTCCCATTTTTGGTGAATTTTATATTTTATAACTGTTGAAATTACCAGTTCAAGAATAAGAAGTTGTAACACATAGTGTCAGGAGAAAAATGCTTGTTATTTGTACATATGCTTGTTATTTGTACATATGCTTGTTATAGTCCTGTGGTAAAAACATTAGTATTTCTATATCACACCTGATTGCATTGATTCCTTCTCATCACACACACACAAAAAGCAGAGAGTTGTTTTCTTTATTCTTTAAACAGATGAATGATTCTGCCATCTTGTGGGAGATGGAGAAATCCTAACTATTTGTACAATAACAGCGGGGCAGAACAGCAGGGAACAGAAATTTCTTCTATTTTTCGCTTGTTTCGCTACTGATTAAGTGAACAGACATTAAAAGCTAGTATATTCCAAATAGCCCCCAAAATGAAAAATTAATTATAGCCTCATGGAGGAAACATGAGCAATGGGGTTGATTTTTAAGATACTAACTTGACCAGAAACTCTGCTCAGAAGGTAAGGCTGCAGCAACAAAAAATCCTGGGTTTTTTTTCCTAACGATCTAATAATGTGAAATATGAAGAGAATTATTTACATTCTCTCACATTTGTTAAAATACATTTCATAAAAGAAAAATGTAAAATTATACAGATTTTTATCTATAATTAACCTTTTAAGAACTGTTAAACTAACACAATATTTATATATTACAGAACACCACCCTCTATTAGTAAGTCCATAGCATAGTTTTACAAAATTAGTAGATTAATCTTCCATTAAATAGTCTTTGGCTGATATGGGTTGTATCGTTATTCCTGGCAATTTAACAGACATACAATATTGCTTGCTCTATCCCACCTTAACTCAACATGGAGCATGCTGAAGTAAAAACTATTAATATAAGCAAGTATAAATGACAGTTTAAGAGAACAAGAGCTGAAAAAATATGGACCAGTTTCACCTGGAAGTAATTTTGCAAAGGCTCTCTCCCTACTTCACCATTCTCAGCAGGTAGAAACCAACCAGTACATCAAAAGTATATATCACAAAACTGTACGTGACCATTTTTTTCCCATTGTTCTCAGGAAACTCTGAAGCTCAAGGAGGTGGCTTCTGCTAGGAAAGATGAGGCTTGAGGTGGAGCACCCCGAGAGGCACATTTCTCCCTCGGCACTCGGCACTGTAAGCCTCCACCGGGGGAGTTATTTTGAACTGTTCTCTTCCCACCAAAAATTACCTTGGGGAAACAAGCTCATCTAGTTTATATTTCTTTGTTACAACTGCAACGAACTCATCTAGTAAATATAATACCATGTCACAAGAAAGCTTCTTGGATCAAGTACAACTGCATTTATGCTTACATAACTGCTTACTAAGGCCATTATTTTCCTTTGTAAATCATTCATTTAGGTGAATAATATTTTCTTAAGCACTTTGAATGTAAAGATCTGACAACCAGAACATAACAAGAAGGAATACAACAATTTAATGTTATTATCATTTCTTCATAATGGCAAGCATCTAAAAAGTTAAGGCAAGCCTAGATCTGGATCTCAGATTGCCCAACTTTAAGTGATTTGATTTGAAGATAACAACAAGAGAACACACTCCACAGTGACAAACAACCCATCTACCTCAGCCACTCTGTCTCCTGCTTGTACCCCAGCCAAGTCTGATGGACCATCTTTTGGCAGCCGTGCAATCAGGATACCCTGGTAACACAAAACACAGGTTTCAGACGTGACAGTTTCTGCCATTGTTCTTAGATGTAAAAAGCAAATAGGAAATAATTAATTTTCGAGACTTATTGTTCTGTTGCCTCTATAAAATTAAAAACTAAACTTAGCACATTAGCAAGACAAAAAAAAAAAAAAGCCTCCATGGCTGACACATACAACAATGAACAAAAGTCAGTAATTGTTTACACTGTGCCATGAGGAACAGACTGGAAAACAAAGATTTATTTAAATGATAAATCAGTGAGAAGATGTGTGAAATATTTCTCTCAAATCAAGTTAGCTCCTGGGAATGAGCAAATGAGATGGGAGAGGCATGTGGATTGCCAAGGGAGTGACCCCAAATTGAGGTAGAAAATGAAAATTAGACAACAGTGTTTCAGCCATCAGGTTGCCTTTGCAAAATCATTGGTTTACATTTGGGTTTCTCTCCCAAATCATCCCCTCTGGAGCTTCCCCATCAATATCTAAAGCCAGATCCTACTCTGGGAAATAAGCTATGCTTACCCTTGTTAGCTTTATCACAAAAATGGTAATGTTACATGAAGGACAATCTCAGAAATAAAACAACAAAACACAATAATTCAAGGAACTACTCATTAATCTATTTCTAACAATCACTTGAAAAATTCTGAATAATGAAATGCACCTCATCACTTTCTCTGCATGAAGATGAGCCCTTTCCACCAGCAATGCTAATACCAAGACTCCCCATTTGACTGCACACAGTAATGGTTACCTGGAAAAGAATTATAATGGATAAGTGGCCTGATTAATCGAAAACCTTGCCTATAAATTACATGAGCATTGAAACTCTAGCTCCCGCTCTGAACACCAGGAGACATGCCCCTGGAGAGGCCAGCCCAGAAGAAAATGGTGCTACCCTTCAACACTGGCACATGCAAGACTTGTCACCACTGCTTTGAAACCATGGACTGAACAAAGACTCAGCTCAGTGCCCACCTGCACATACCTTTGACTTGAACTCACAAAACCAAAGCTGGATATATAAAGGGAGATGCATGGCTACAAGGAAAGTGGGCTTTGTTGGGGTTTTTTAATGGGAAATTCTTTTTCCGTATAAGCCATGGGGAGCAAGGACAACCCTCGGCTTACTTTATTTAAGGTAAGCCTCATGACATCTGCCATGCAACGTCCCCCCTTCCTTGCTTCTTTTATAAACTGCCTCAGCCAAGAGGGCTTCCCCTACAGACACAGGGGCTGCCCCAGACATGCACAGCCCACGCAGCAGTTCCAAACCTTCAGCGGGGGCTGCGGCACATCCAGCACCCGCAGCTCCTCCGCGGTCCGGCCGCTCTCGCTGGGGAAGCTGCCTGCTGCTGAGACAGGTGGCTGCACCTTAGGGCTACATCCTGCAAGAGTCTTCC
This sequence comes from Daphoenositta chrysoptera, assembly GCA_013397915.1. Classification (NCBI taxonomy): domain Eukaryota; kingdom Metazoa; phylum Chordata; class Aves; order Passeriformes; genus Daphoenositta; species Daphoenositta chrysoptera. The sequence goes on along the minus strand of VZRO01003923.1, from coordinate 398,437 downwards.
CTTTCATTGCCAGCTTGTGCTTTTCTTGAAGCGTTTTTCTGGTATGTCTTTGATCTCGCATGCTATCATTGCTATCAAAAAGGCTGCCGGAAAACTTCGAAATAGGTTCCTGAGGGTTAAAGATAAAAAAGGTAAACACAGCAACAGCAAGGAGAATCTGAAACACAGACCTTACCTGGGCTAACATGAATTTGTTCCTCACTCTCACATTGCTGTATGATAGAATTTGTTTCCCTGAAGACAAAACTGGAACTTTACAGCAAACATACAAGGATTTCTTTTACCATTATTTCTCTGGGCAGGTTTTGCCCTCAACACTGGGGTTGAAATTGTGAGAACAGGGAGAGGACTGTGATTTATATAGCCTTTCACTAGATTCCCTGGCACGCACAAGCATATGTAACACACATATATCCATATGTGCCTAAACCCTGCACTGCCCTGTGAAAATGACAGAGCATGAGAACAAGACTATTTTGGGCAGGCTCTGGCAGCTCCGTAGCATGAATCCACTGATTATGGGGAAGGAACGACACACACAAGGCAGAGGAAAGATATTTCCATACAGAAAATAAAACTTTTCTCATAGTTCCTCAAAGCTCACATTCCATTTTTGGGAGCGTAGGTGTGTGAGGGGAAGGCAAGCCCCTACCTTGCACCTTTGTATCTAAGACTTTGTTTCAGTCATTGGATTGACTTTAGTTGCAAATGGCAGTGAGCAGAGACCTGCAAACTAAGTGATTTAGGAGTCCTCTGGAAATGGCACCTCAAAGGTGATGCACTCTAAAGCCTACTTTGAAGCCTGGCTCTAGGATGAACCTACTCTGAGATGCAGGGAGGAGCTCACAATGTCACCCTATGCTTAGCTAAACCACAAGGGATTGAAAAGAGAAACACACAATTAAAATACATCCACCAAACAATTAAAGCTTTAGACAAGTTTGACTGCAAAATGTAGTGATGTTTTCCAGCTACTAGTTATTCATGGCAAAGGCTTAAATGAAATTCAGACACTATGCTCAAATTCTGTTCACATTTTATTAATGTTTTATTCATATTTAGCTGATTTTTGCTCTCTAATTTGATGGGTTAAGGTCAAATCAGATCTTCATATTGCCCAAATCCTTCTACCTTCTGTTGGCAGTAAAATGATGCAGCAAACACACATCAACACCTCTGAAAATAAGCCCCATATGTATTTTTCTAAGCTTGGAAGTTTAATACCAGAAATAAAAAGCAGTGGCATTACCTTGAACAGCCGTGCAGAACCCCACTGGACACTTTATTTTTCAATCTATATTGGTGCAATCTCTTTTTGGCTGGGATGGAAAGCAGCATTGCCAACCCCAGGGAAAGCATACAAGGCATGATTGCTTCCTATTTTCACTTAAAAGGGAATTTGCTTAGCTTTAACTCACATAAAACATGCATTACCTTTCTTCTCTCGAGACAGATTCCTCTTTACAATGCCAGGCTGACTAACCTGGACACGTCTGCAGTGCTGTGGTACCGTGGGTGCCAGAGAGAAAGGCCATGAGCAAGAGCCAGGACTGTGGGCTGGAGGAGGGGGCACACCAGCAGCACTCACAGGGGCTAGGAAGGAAGCAGAGGTCCTGGAAGAGGAGCAGGAGCCCCAATTCCTCCCTCATCTCCCAGCAAACACCAGGAAGAATGGTGAGCAATGCCCTGAAAGGGAAAGGCTGCAAGAGTGCAATCGCAACCTCCTTTTCCAGGCTAGGACCAAGAGGACAGCCAGGCTGCAGCACAGGTGACAGACACCTGGCAGGCACGGGCTGGAGAAACTGCAGCAGGCAGGGGCTCACAGACATCAGCACCCTGGAAGGGCACCACCCAAAACATGCAGTGGAGTAGCACTGCAACCTCACTTTCCTACCATCCGGGCTTAGGGAGACGCTGAGCCCAGAGTGCTGCCAACAACCTACTTACCTGGAAGAGATGGAGGGAGGTTGGTAACTGCAGACATAAGTAGGACTAAAGTAAAAAACATGTCTCATCATTGCTCAGGTTACTCACCTTAACCAGCAAGTCGAGCTGTACTCTTGAGGGTTGGATGGGTTAATTGCAAGCAAAGTAAAGGAATAAAACATTGAACATAACTCTGTACACTCTGCACAAGCAAGGACATGAGAATATAAGCAGTGCACAAACCCAAAGTGCTCTGCTGCATAGCACTGTGAGCAGCTGTAGCCTCTTTATAAATACTTACTGTCTCTCCCAATTTCAAGACTACTTACATCATCAGGATCCTCGAGTTCCTCTGCTTCTTGTTCGGGACTGATCCTTCCTTCTCTCCACTTTCCATTAGCAGAGCTGAATTTGTACAGGTTACCACCATGAAAACCTTCCTTTCCTTTCAGCGAGGCCCAGCGAGAGCCCTGGGAGCTCCAGTTATGGCCACTGTACAGTTTAGGAGACTTGGGAAGCCACTTAATGGAGTCCTGAGGGGGAGAGGACATAAAGAAAAAAGGCAATTGATAGATTTTAAGAAAGCGATTGAAGTATGTAAGTGCAGAAACTGCCTGGCAAGTTCTGCAAGGTATTTTAGATTCTTGCAAATGCTGTGTTTCCCTTTTTTACCTTTAGAGGTACCTTCAGTCCCAGAGAGACACTTTGCCAGTTAATGGGTATTACTGGTGATACAAAGAGCAAGCAAAGGCTGTTGAAAATAGAGGAAGCCTTTAAGGACTTACAAGAGCATGGGACCGTGCCTACCTTCAGCATCATAAAGAAGAATTAATGATTGACAACAGTCTTCAATAAAGTGTACTATTAAGAAAACAAATGAGTACTTAGACATTTAGTGACCATCTCATCTCACGACCTAGTTAAAAAATACTATTAAGTCACTCCTTCCTTCATTATTCATTAAATAAATTTTTTCAATTGTTGAATGGTACCAATAGAAGGCACAATACTTGATCAATCTTCTAAGGATTGCTGATTTTCAGAGTGATTATAGTCCAGTTATCCCAAAATGTCCATTACTTATTTACATCCAAAATACTCCACCTCTCTCACTCGTACACAGAAGTTGATACATGACAAGTTGCATCAAGGTTGCCTATGTACCTAAATTTCACTGTATTTTAGAAGAAATTTTTCAAAATAACCTTTATCTTTCTTTGAAGCTTTCTTTTAATCTTAAGCATTTTCTTACGGTGATACAAATCCAATGACAAAAAGCAGCCTGATGCCATACAAATAAGATACATCAATGGAGAAAACAAACTAACAAAAACAATTTTCAACAAGCTTGTGGTGGGGCAATCAGAAGGACATGGTGACTTTCACATGTTTTAACAGGTATTTGATTCAGATTTAACAGTTCAGTTTCCATTTTCCTTTTTAAATGCAGAATGCTTATGTTCACACACACATACACACACACCCCCTTATTTCTTGCTGCTACCAGCAACCCAGAGGTCACCATCTCTATTAGATCTAAGGCTGATAAAGGAAATAGGACAAGACTTCATGCTGAACATACTGATTCATCTCCAGCAGCCAAAGAAGGCCCCCTTGGGATTCTTCAATTGCTTTTGGTTTTAGGATGGCTGAAAACACTAGGAAATGGAAATGGACAGTATCTCAGTGTCTCACTGGAAAACATCGTAGAACTTTCTGTGAGTCTTGAAAAGATGATAGCTCCATCACAGAATTATTTGTATTGTACAAGGAAGGCACGATTGGCCTCTGCAAGAAATTTGCTGTTAAACCACATTTTGAACTGCATGGACACTCAGTGATTCTGCTATTTGCTGATAAATATTTCTGGTTATTCTAAACCACACTGCTCAGGACACTGGAGCTGATTGCCAATTTAGTTATCAGTGGGAAAGCAGCACAAACAATCACAACGTGGCAGTGGCTCCCCCTTCTCCTGACAATTCAAAATGCAAGGAAGGATATCTCCTGATACTTCTTCATGCTCATCTTAAATAAAGAAAACACAGGGCACTCTTAAACAGAAACTTTGCTTTCTGTGAATATTAACTAGGGGGACAGCAATTCTAATCAGACAGATAAACAGTACACTCGGTGAAATTGTTTGCTATTGGCTTGGTCTGGTGCATTTCAGAATAGCTAATGTGGCATCTCTCAATGTTCAGGGTATTTCAATAGACAGCTTAAATCCTTGTCAACTTCTAAGCTCGTTAGGAAGTCATAAAGCAATTTCACTCTAAAAATAAACACGGGTACAGTGAAGCATTTAACTTCTTCCAAGGAAATGTCTCATACTTGTTTGACCCTGATCCCTAATCCTAAACAACAGCTTCTCAAACTCAGCCTGCCAAATTCTGTAAAACCATTAAAAGGCTATTCCCTCAACATAACAGACAGAGATTTCTAATTAAGCTTATGCTGACAATCCCTTCATCATTTTGGGCATACAATGAGCTGCAAGGTGATGAACATCAGTAGATTTTACATCCCTGTGCCCCCTGCATTCAGCTGGGAACACAGAGCTACAGGGCACGCCTGCTCTCTGTCTGCCTTCTCCTATGGCAGGATGCTTTTCCTCATGCTGACATACAGCTGTAAGGAAAGTTCAGTACCTGTTTAACACCTGTAACCTAAGAAATTTTAGTCTTTAACATTCTTGATCTACAGGACTACAAAGTAAAATTGAAACAACAGAACTATTCTGGTGAAGAATTTTCACCAGGTCTACACAGTAGTGTGAATAGCATTATCTTTATGAAAGTTTCCTAATTTGGTTGTATCAATAGCAAAAGATGGAACGACCAGAAATGCCTTTTAGTCTATATTTGCACATACCTGCTCTATGCAAAACACCACATGAATTACACTTTCACGAAGCAAAATGGAGAAACCAAGCCAATGAATGCTACTGTTGTGAATGCAGGCTAGTATTACTTTGCAAACATACCTTAATCCTCAATTGTTTTTTACAACTTGATCCTTTTTGATGAAAGAAAAGGGAGAGGGGGTGGAAATAAGAAGGTAGTGAACTCAACCTCTCAGTCTGATTTTTTTACTGGATTTTTTTTTCCTTGCCAAAAATAAAACCGACTCCTTACTCTGATGTATTAATGAAAATTGCTTTAAATGGGTAACAAGCTTCCATCACCCCTCAAGATAGTTCAGGTAACAGACAGTAGATTTGTACTCCAAAAATGAAGCTCTCTTAAAAAACTTCCAGTAATTTATTACCTCATTCTCATTATATTAAATACTATAGGACCATGCTTTGAGACAGGAAGCTACTGGCAAATATCCTAATATGAAGAAAGAAAAATCAGTTTTCCCTACAGAATTTTACAGATTATAATTGCTTTTCTTACTGCACAGGTAGAGTTTGGAAGTTCTTTCTTGTGTTTCATATGTGGGGAAGCTAAGACCCAAAAAGATTAAAAACATGATTGGTTTCAGTCATTAGTAGCAAACACAAAGTGGGGTGCACATAGATTTACATTTTCTTAAAAATAACTGGAATGAAACAAAGAAGGCAAATTCTGTATTTAGCACTTAAAGCTTCATGGGTATGTGGGCGGTGTAACATTGATGTTTTGTAAATGCAGAAGTGTTTGGAGGGAGAAAATATTTATCAGCCTAGCAGTTATTATGTTCCATGGAAACACATTTTTCTTCTCCCTTCACTACTAATGATTCTAACTGATTGGTAACAGATCATTTTGCTTCACTATTTCACCAGCAAGTCAAGTGACGTTTTTACCTCCTTTCATCACGTTTTTTATCTTTTCAAAGGCAGTTTCTTCATAACATAACTACTGCTCTGTATCATACCCCTGTATGTTAAGAGGACAAATTGTTCTCATAAAGCACAAGGTGTCTGTTCTGATAAGATCTCATTAACAAATGACCTAGGGAAGGAATTTCCACCAGGAAACAAAGGTGTGCAAATGCTATGTATCACCCTAAAACATTCTGGTAAATGAAAGATAATCCAAAACAGCCTAACAATAAAAGCTAAGATACGAAAACCACCCATGTCTCTGAAGTACCATACTGAAATCACACAGTGACAGTGAAGCACCCTGCTTACAGCCACAGCCGGGCAAGTAGAGTCCAGTCACCTAGAACATTTCAATGGTCATATGCCTGCTACTACAATTCAACTCAAAACCGCAAACACATACTCCCACCTATTTTTCTGTTTAAAAGCTTATTTGCTTAAATAGCACAATTATGAGAAAGAAAATGTTTTTAAAGATGCATTTCCTAGCACATAAACACTTTTCTCCTTCTAAGTACAACTATGCATAACACATTCTACTAATCAAAAACTATTTCAGACTCATTCCCTTTTTAATGTACAAAAGACTGTTTCTAAGAAAGGTCTGTGTAATTCACATGAAAAAAAAGCTGAACAAAATGCTGCTGAAACAAAGGCGTCCTAGAATATGCTTTCACTGGAGGAGAGGCGACATAAAAACTGCCTGAACTGATTATTGAAGCAAGCCTCATACACTTTGCTAGCAGTAAATACATGACTTAATTTCAAACTCAGATATTAAAGTATTAACAATCCAGATAAGATATTTCTAATTTCGTGAAAATAAAATTTTAAAAAATTGCTATAGGTTATCCTAAAAACATCCACTATGCAAATGCTCCCCAGACTTGGAAGTTTTCTCCCCTTTTGAATGAAAAAGTGAGTGAATGAAGAAAAGTCGTCAGTAATATTCAAACAAACCTTTTGTTAATTAGTTGGGATTTTGTTTTGAAGTTGCTTAGTGCAAGTCCATGACACCATTAACAAACTATACACAAATTCACTCATGTTTATAATCATGTTGTCATGTAGTGCCCTGTTTCAGCTTCCAGAAATATGGGACAATCATATTTCCTATGAGCTATTTCAGAATTATTTAAAGCAGCCCATTTATTTTGGGGTTGAGTAAAACTGGCAAGTTACTGAGAGTCATCAGAGAATCACACTGTTCCCCATAACATTCCCGTAACAGGAGCACATTCCCATAACTTGCCCAAGTTCGCTTCAGGGGCAAAAGGAGATAGTTTTAGTCGGACACAAAACTACTTAAACCCTTCAAAGTCCTTTCTCTGCATTATACTGGGGATGCTTACAAACTGAAATCCAAGCTGCTGATGCTTTGGTGGGATTTCCAAGCTCTGTGTGCATCTGTGGATCTTGAGGAAAGTTACTGCAGTCAGCACTGGTCTTTGACAGTGAGAGTTGCTAACATTTGGTGTTTGGCTGTTACCACCAGCAGCACATCAGAGATTTCAGCCAAAACATTCCCCAGCAACAGATGAGCACATCAGAGAAACAGTGTCAAAGGGTACTGTACATCAGGTGTCCACTTCCTGGTATTAATGCCAAGGGAGGTTTGCTAAAACCGTTCTCTGAAACATCACTGAGGAGCCACAGAGTTCTCTCCATGGACAACAGTGATGCTGTATTTTCAGGAGAGGCCTTCTCCTGGAAAAAGATAAGCTACTTGTTAAGATCTCAGAGTTAACGGAGTAATAACAACAGTGTTTAGAGGCAAACACCCTGAACAGGTTACAAATTCAAAACCAGACTGCCATGGACCCTTGCTCCTGAATTTAGCATACAATCCAGCTACACTCACTGAGCTCCTTCCTCAAAGCACTCTGCCCTGGCAGAACCCATGACTGACCAGCCCATTGCCACAAGAACTGTACGAGTGGGAATAAAACAAACAGTGTCTCCAACACCCACCAGAAGAGGAGACAGGACGGCTCCTGCAAAGCAGCTCACAGAGTTGTCCTCAAATCAGGCATGTGCTACCAACTTAAAAAAAAAAAAACAAACATTCTTCATTCAGTGGGTGGAATGATTATAGTCCTGACTTTACAATAAAGAGGGAGGCACTGTTCCTCTGAAAATTTCACAATTGCGTCAGGAGAAAGGCAACACCCAAAACAATTACTGATAGTCAAGACCAGCCAGCTTTTGTCATATTCCCTGATAGCAACCCAAGCACAAAAACAGATTTGTGTGTTTGTTGGAAAATTAAGATGGGAAACACTCTTACCAAGTCAATTGAAAAACTAAAGTAATTTTATTTTCTGGAGTCAAGGCAAAGAATGGTGGTGAATTCCCCATTATCAAAAGGTCTAGACATTTCTGATAAACAGTGTGCTTCTGTCTCAGTGCGAGGCAGACATTTACAGCAAACCTGGACAGTATTAACCAATATACTAAAAAATGCACTTTTAATAAAATTTAATTCCTGGCGTCACTACTCTCTCTTAAAAGCTGAAATTATGAGCTGCAAGTAGTGAAACCTGTTAAGCAGCTAATCAGCAAAAAGCTGCTCACCCAGCACTAGTAAAGCATCAATGCTAGACAAGAAGCAGGACACAAACAAGCCACTTGCTGGAAAGAACAGCATTATGCAAGTTTCCAGTACACACTTTCCTACAATATGCTGATTATCAAAAATACGGCACTTAAGCCAGAAAAATAATCTCAACACACAAATTACATGGAAGTTGTGGGAAAAGCCTGGAGCAACACACAGGGGATGGAAAAATCCACTGCTACACTAACTACGGTAGCACAGGCATGCCTTTTTTCTTCCTATTCTTTTAAGACTAGGAATTGTGACTTTGAATAAAGAGAACTTGCATGCAGTAACTGGCAGGTTAATATTAAATCCACTCCACCACTATGGTCAGTTGATTTTCCCTCGTTACCCGTTTATAGCTGATAAAACAGCACGCAAATTTTGTAGCCTCTGCAGTAAACCCACCTCTCAAAAGATTTACAAAGTAAAGCAGGAAAAGTTTACAGAGAAAAAAAGTCATATTCTCTACTCAGGCTCCTCACAGCATCAGCAAGAGGAAAAAAAAAACAGAGACTGGGAAGACAGGGCTTGTGTTTTCAAGGACAGACACTGCTTCATCAGAACATGTGTCATCAGTTTCTTCTGGCTATAAAACACAGTTAAAACCACCTGGAATGTTATCAACACTCTTGGGAGGAGAAGTGTACCTAAACCACTCTATAAAATTGCATTCACATGGATCACTCAAGAGATCAGAGGGATTTCTGAGGTCTAAGCTGATGGAGGTTTGATCAAGTGGACATGCAAGTTGCTCTGAACCAGCATTAGGAGCAGAAAGAGGGTGGCCACTTGTCTCTGCTTGCACAGCGAGTATCCCAGCACCTTGTCAGCCATGAAAAACAACACTTCATCTGCTATTATTCCATACCACCGGCAGCTGCTGCCATACCTCACGGTGTAGCCTGGAAATTACACTCACGGCCAGACTCAAACATTACACTAACTTGTATACACTGTTGAACTACCTGCAGCACGGCAGAACCTCAAATTGCCTCACCAAAAAGCATGAACAAAGACATTAACAAGATACACTGCTACGTAGTATTAGGGTAGAAGACTGAAAAATGCACCTCCTCCTTTATTTCTCCCCAGACACTCTGAAAAAACCGTAACAAAAATCCAGATTTCCACTACACAGGTTTACAAAGTGAAGAGACGGCAGTGAAAAGCAAGGAATTCAACACTCCTCTGGGGATAGCAGCTGGCTGGTCTCATGATGGACTTCAGCTCCTCTAACTTCTCATTAAGCAATGGTTGGATTCTAGTCTGAGCTCAATTTATTTTCTTTTACAATCAAGTGGAAGCAAACACCACCTTCAATAATGCAATTCATACCACCCATCTTTGGCTGAGATGACCACAAGGAAAAGATACCAGCCACCCTTGGGTGCAGGAATGTGAAACTGTCCCAAATGAAGGCAACCAGCCTCGATCACCCACTTACTTATCTGTAGTCAAAGAAACCACAACAAATATTCCTTCCACTATTACCAGAAAAAAAAAATTCAAAAAATCACCAAAGTAAAAAATATTGACTGCTGACCAGTTACAAATTCCAAAGTGGATGCAAAAAGTAGTGCTTGTCTTGTGGTGAGGTTGTGGGCTGCAGCAGTCTCCACGAGCCTGCTGGAATGTACTAAAAGCAACTGCAGAGCGACACGGCACATATCACAGGGCTGTGACAAGATTTACGTCTTGTTCTGACTGCAGCAGGAAGGAGTAGGTGCACAAGGGCAGTTAATTATTTTCATCTGGTGGCAGGTCAGGCAAGGCCCAAATCCAGGCTTTACACATTCATCTTGCTGATGGAGCAGACACTAAAAACAAACCACGGCGTCCAAATGAAAAATTGGCATCACAGCGTCATGATGCCTTTGGCTTTTTTAGGAACTGTGTTTTTTAGGAACTTCTTTTCATCTCAGATGGGTTTGTTGCGGTTTACTTGGACTCTGGGTACAGGGTTTCCTATATTTTTTAACTTTTGTTATGTCGATTCCAGTAAGTACATTAAAAAGAAAATTCTACCCAAGGCTGGAGTCAGCTGTACCAAAACGTGATTTTCTTTTTGGTTTTATTTTAACAGCAACTTACAAAAATAACCAGGAGAAATGTCCCTTGGGGAGAATAAAACTGCACTACCACTGACAGACCTAACATCTACAAACCTCCAGCACCCTCCTGTCTTGAAGCTTAAATGAGGAATCTTTGGGATGAGAAATGAAAACTAATGTATTTTGCCAGGTTGGATTTGAATGCAGATGACTTGAAACACCTACTTGTTCAGTATCAAATAGACAGCAGAGCCTTTTGTAAAAGCTTCAAATGAAAATTTAAAGAGGTAAACTAAAAAATTATCACATACTACATGTATTAATTTGAACACAAGTTATTATGACTTCCCAAATCACCTCCTTTCCTATTTTCTCCCAGATATCCTCATACAACCAACACTTACTGGAAAAAAATGTCCAGCAGAAGAAGGGGCACGATTAGCCACACAAAACTTCAGGTCTTTCATTTTGTTGAAATTTGGGTTCATTGCATTATCTAACACTAAATACGTGACCGTTTTGCTTTGTACCTTAAGTCCCTTCACTGAACCAGTCAGTGCTCTTTGTTAGCTCATGGCACACACAGAGCCCAGAGACTTCAACATCAGTCTCTATCAGGCCTTTGCAACATTGTTATTTACTGAATTCAACTCAGTTAATACTTACCTTTATAAACAAACCAGAACCCACAGATTTAGTAAGACCTTGAAATCAGCATTGGACAACTGAAGTGCAACACAGTAACAGTGACAGCATTAATTTATAGATACTTTAATTGCTGGTTTAATGATACATCACATCTACTGAAGCTTTTAAAGATGTTTTTATTATGGTTTTATAAGTTTTTATAAAACCACCAAAGCACTTTAAAGAATCATGCTTTCTTGTGTAATACATAAAACTGATTTCATACTGTGCTTCTGAAAGTCAATCGTGCTGTTTTTCAAGTTATCTTACAGATGGCACATTTTTGAAAAAAACAATGGAAGCATGAATTTCTAGTGACTGCAATGCAACAAGGCATCCAAACTAAGATGTTTCATTACAACTAAGTTAAAGTGTGAGTGCATTATGTAATAAACAATAGCAGTTTGGTCATTTAATCTTAATTCTGTTTACAACAAAACTAACATTTGTGCTTCACAACCTAAGATCCCATAATATAAACATAAGTTCTCTGCTGTAAAATTCCCAGCAAATTACTGTCCAAAAAGAAAAACAAATCTAAAGCAGGAGACCAAATCTACTCACTTTCCTCGAGAATTGCTATATTTAAGACTAATATAACATACCAGACACAATAAGGCACAATGGGTGGTACAAACAAATGAATACAGTTGCCCATGAAACTTGTTCTCTTCCACAAATACTAAAATATGTACCGCTCAAGATAAATTTTCTCTTAAAAATGAAATACATCATCTTGTTATGAAAGTCCTATACAAAAATTTTAAATTTACACCATCTGAGCTGCCAAAAAATAAAAAAAGTGTATCGATTTCCCACAAAACTATGTTTCTCACCAGCACATTCAGACACTGTTAGGAAGATACCCCAGCACTCCGGAAAAGAAAAGCATTATTTCCCCTGTGTTTAAGACAAAAATATTGTATTCTGCATACAGTAGTGTATTAAACTTAAAAAAGCCTAGACTATTAGAATTACAATATTGATTTGGAAATTATTGGTTCACTGCCTGGATGAAATAAGGCACTTTCTTCCAGCGGGCCGCACTTTTCATGTGTATGGAGACGATGAATCAGGTTCTGGTCAAAAACAAAAAGGGGCTCAGTGAGGTCCCAGAAGACGACAGGAACATTTCAACAGCAGGGGAAGACACAGGAGGTAAAACCTGGAGATGGAACTCTACACGGAAGTGGTCACTCTGTCAATGGCATTATTGACCTCGTTTTTGTTTGAATCCAGTCCTTTAGCAGCATTCATATCATTCCGTAAATTCTCCACTGTCTTTTTCATGTTCTTTAATTCTCCAGGGTGTGGAGTGGCTCGCCTTAGAAGTGTTCTCTAAAAATAAACAGCGCAATAAGTGGTTTTGCCTTTGTCTCTCTGCAAAAACAACATACACTTTCAAGGCTTCAGCATTCAAATACCAAATATTAAGTATCAATTTTTTTCCTTTTTTTCCCCCCTTTTCCTTTTCAAACTACGATGCTCTGTGATGAACATTATTTTAAAAGCTGCTTGTTTATGAAGACAGGGAAGGAGGTTTTAAGAAGTCTCTAAGAGCAAATTTTGTCCTCTTTTGAACTACCAATCTGAAAGCCACTCAAGTGAAGTACAACTACAAGTTATGAAGTGAAGATTCTTTCATAACTATACTTGGGGATATTTTTCTCCCCAAAACCATACACGTGATTTAAGATCACACTTCAAACATAAAACATTCATCTGATTTTGAAAGAATCTCACGAGATCTCTTTACAGTGTTAAATAGTGTTTGTGTGGAGCTCCATTTGCCTTTCAGCCCCACCACACAGTCTGGTTCTCTAGTCAATTGAGAACAAGCATCTTGAGAGGAAGAGGGAGTATTTCTCCCCTGCCTTAGACACAAGAATGTCTATCATTGTGCTGAAACCTTTACAAGGAAAACAAAGATTTACAAAAACTCGGGTTAGCATCCAGGCTGGAGACCAACAGAACACCTCAAATAAAATATACATATAATACACATGTATACATGCACTTACGTTTTAGTGGCATGCATGTAAACTGTGCAGAGTACAGCAGAACTGATGACCCTTAAGTGGGTGCTTTGATCAAGACTGCTTTGGATATCTGCCCTTCCTTCTCCCCAGTAAGATCATACACTTTTTTCCCCTAGCAAGGTTCTTGCCTCAAAGCAGGCTGTAATACCATGACTGAAAGCAGTTATCTTCAACACCTGCCCTCACCTGCGGTATGGACATTCTCAGGCTGGCACGGTTCTTAAGCAGCATCACTCTGAACTCCCTATCAGTCAGGGAACCATGCCTGTTAAGAGACACTTTGCTTCTGCTGCTTTGGAGTAAGCAACTACCTTACTTGTTCATTTCCATACAAAAGCAAGAGTTTTTATAGTCAATTTTTAAACTAAAACAATCCCTGAAGTGCCCTGAAGTATCTCAAGCTGAGATCTAATAAGGACCACCAGCAACTTTTTAGAGCAACAGAGAAGCACGTTGAAAACGTGACTGAAGCAGTCTTAATCTTTACAAAGAGTTTTAATTGTTAATAAAAGCTAGTAAAACTACAGATCATGTTGTGTTTTGATCTTCAGGACATGCAGAACCCAACTTAATGGTGAGGTCTTATAAGTACAGTGACAGATGTTCCCACATCCTTTATTTAAGTGGGAAACTAATGAGCAACATTCGTGCTGTTTATGGACACTATGGTTGTTTCAATGCAAATGGTGAAGTTAAAAAAACAAAAAAGAATGAGACAGAGCAAGAAAGAGATTGGAAATAGAAATTAGAAAGACAAACAATAACAAGCTTAATGGAGACACATGCCAGAGTGCTGGAATCCTAAATTAGACCCTATATACTTTCAGGCAGTAAAGCTTCACAGATGCAGAGAAAGATCCTATCTTCTTTCTGGAAAGAAAACATCCTGAGCAGACAGAGGAAAATAACGCAAAACAGAAGACTGTCCTGCATCAGAATATAAAAGTTATATTCAAAGCAGAAAAATCAAAGGCATTTAAAGTCAACATAAAAAGTTTCAGCAGCCAACATGAACTGTTTCTTCTCCAAAGGTACACATAAAGCATGCAGTCCAAGCTGAAACATTCACAGCAAGAACACTCAGAGACTTTTATACTTTTGCATTAATGTCACAGTGTCTGGAGATATCCAAAGGCTTGGAAAACATACCATTTCATTTTCCTCTTCATCCTTTTCATCTTCTAAGAAGCGAATTGCACTGACTCTATTCACTGCCCGCTCATTCCATGTTTCATCTGACATTTCATTTACCAAACTCTCCAATGCACCACATCGTGGTAGGTTATCTGTTAGAACAGGAAAATGTAACTCAAGATTGACAGCAACAGGCACTTGAAATCACACAATCAACATCCTATACTGTTCATAACTGCAATAGCTGAACAATCACTTATCCAAGACTTACAAGTGGCTATTTCTTAAGCAGTAGTTTTTGGAAGAAAACAGAACTTGCATTAGTTTTCTGTTATCAAATACATACACTGAACAGTTTCTGTATAAATTAGGTATTTCTGTACTTGGACTGTTTCGAAGTTTTAGAGTACTGATGACATCATTTAAGAGACTTGCCACTATACATGCTTTTCTTGTGGAATACAGCTGCCAGCTGACATTAGCCAGTTCCCTAAATGGCCTTCCATAACATGGGATCATGGCTTTTACTAACCTCATCCTTTCAGTCTTGCCAGGCATAAACATCCAACAGTCTTAATTCCAAGCATTCTACCCTTGAAGCCATAAGATCCATCTGGAGAGGAGGAAATCTAATTTCTAGTAGTATGGCCTTTAGAGAAAAATCAAGTCAACCTCACTCTTCTTGAACTAGCTTTATCTTCTCTAATTCTAAAGGGGTTAATTCATTTTTTTATTTCAATACTTAATTATTCTTCAAATCCAGAAGCTGAAAACAGAGACATTTCTAAATTCCTACTGCTTTAATGGTTTCTATTTGCTCCAGCCATATGTGACTGAAACACTGGAATTAAGTCTGGGCACCTACAATACCCACAGCTAAACTTTTCTCCTCAAGCCCCTTTGCACTCAGTGGAGAAGAATCCACACAATTTTCTTTTAAAAGTCCATTCTTGGATGGGATAAATTACTCTCCAGTCATGACAGCAGAAATTTAAATATTAGCTCAGATGAGTCCCCTTGAATGTTCACATACAGCTTTAAAAGCTTAGGGACAAAAAACATTCAGAAGTTCCTGGAGCAGCAACACAGCCAACAAAGGAGTTTATGGTTCCACCTGACCCAGAGGCAAGTTTCAGCACAAAAAGGAAAAGCAACTTATACTGCTATTCTACACTTGTTAATGAATATAATAAAGTTACTGCATGGCACGTTTGCTTGAAAGAAAATTAGCTTGCTAAAAGGTAAAAAGTCTACTGTTTATTATTAGCTATGAAATTTATTTTGCTGGTAAAGAGAGTGTAGTTGGAAAGCCACCATTTTACCAAATATATATATATAAAATATCAATGTACACAAATATGGACCCCGCTACTCAGCCCACTGGCAAGCATCAGAATAGTGATATGAGTAACTCTTTTTCTTACAGATCTGTATTTTATTTATTGTAGCTGCTGTCACTGTATTTGCAGTAACACTCAGTGCCAAGTTTTCAAGTCTTCTGAAGATAAGACAGAAAAAAATAAGTTTGATATTGAAAATTCAACCAGAACTTTGCTACTTTGCTCACTAGAGCTTATGCATGTTTTACAAACCTTTATGGGACAACTCAGTAAACAAAGAAGTAATACTTCTATACATAATGAAAAGCTGACTTACCTTGGCAACCAGGCTCAGAAGGCATTTGGGGAAGTAATACACATGTTAAAATCTTTTCTCCTGTTTCAGGGTCTGTGTCAGTCTGAAATGTCAGCAGAGGTTGGGACTGGTTATCAGACAACCACAAAGCCTTCAGCTTTAACGCAGTCAGTGAAATGGGAAGATGCATCAGCCTAGTTCAAAAAAGCAAAGTAAAAAAGTCAGGGCAATCTCTAGGAGACTTAATAGATGGTCAGGAAGGCAACTCAAGTATATATTGCTGAACAATTGGAACAAACAGTATTGAAATTAATGCCTCTAACAGAAGGCACTGCAGTAGTCATCAATTCCAACTACTCCATTCTTTAAAAAAAACCAAAAATCTGCTGCTTAACTTTATAACATAATCCTCTGAATCTGTGAATAACAGGTAAAACTATGCTGAGCTTTCTCTACTGCAGTGAAGTGCCCTGGAAGGCAGACAGCTGCATCCTGTCAGGAGCCTTACATGTAAACAGTTGCCAGAACAGAAATATGTAAGTGCCTGTGAGACAATTATTTTGCATAGATGAGATGCCAATTGCTTTTCTTCCGTTTGGGGTTTTTTCATTTAACTTCCTACAAAGCAACTGAACTAATTTACTGGTTTATATTTTAATCCACTCATTTTGCATGTTGATGTTTGAAGCACTAAGAGTCATGAGAAGCTGCAAGGTCCAAGTGGTTTCCTTGTTACTCACACTGGATCATGAAGATACGACACCCAAATATTAGTGCCACTTGACATTATGGCTTGGTAGCTTCACCTGAAGCTCTATCCATTGCCTAGATTTTCAGCTTTAATTCAGAAATATATGAATCCAGAGGGGGTTTTTTTAAAATCCAATCTCTTCCTTAGGGTCAAAGTAATCCAAAAATCACACTCATGACAGCACACAATTTATGCCACTTTTGGCCCAGGGGGATGACTACTTTGACAATTTCAACAGTAACACTAACATGAATGTCATAACTGGTTTTTTATTACTCCGTTCTTAGACATAATATCTTTCGCTATCAGAAAGAATTAAGGAAATACAGCAAAAGAACATGAAAATACAAAAATTTCTTGCCTGTTTCCAGCAACATCCAGGACATGAAGTTCAGTGGCCTGTGAAATTTCAGAGGGAATTCGAGATAATCTGTTGTCACGTACAGAAAAGACGTTAAGACTGCAGCAGCCCCCAACCTACATTTGAGAAGAGGGGAAAAAAAAAGCAAGTCTGGTTTTGTTGCAGTACCACAGTGTAACAAAGGCATGCAGTACGGGTCACGGAGTGTGTCACAGCACATTCAAGTTACAATGCCTGCCAGACACTTCCCCCAGAGGTACAGACTGCAAACAAGTGTTGGTTTAGAAGAAGTCTGACCTGAAGCAAGTCTGTTGGAGAAGTCTCTGGAACATCTGTATCTGCAAATAATGGATATCTTTACATCTAGGTCACATTCTAGCTACCTTTCAGAGCCTTCCACACCCGGAAGAAATCAGTAACCACACAGAAGCTACTCTGTGCCCAACATTAACAAAAAATCCTACAGTCAACTTCTTCTACCTCTACTTTTTACATATTAATTCTATCTTTCCTCAAGGCAACTTTATAGCCAAGCAAGTGGAAAGGGGCTTGAAGCAAGGCAAAATGCTAAATACACCAATCAACTCCCAAAATTTATTGAGTCCACAAAGATTAATGAAGAGTTCACTAGAGGCAGAAGACCGAGTAAAATCTTTGATGCCCTGATTCATTAGAAGCATCTAATTTCAACGTGATTCCCACATGAACTGGCCTTCTTTAATCTATTTTAATCTAATATCCTCTGTCCCTATCAATTTACCCAAATATAAGCATTTGCATTCTCAGGCTAATTAGTTTTTTGGGTGCAAAAGATGGGATTCTTCAGTTTTCCCTTTAAAAATCTACATTTTGCACCAAAAACAGCTGTTTTCAGAAAAACAAACCCTCCACATTTGATTAAAAAAACCTCATTTCAACTTTCTGTTTAAGAGGGAACTACTTTAAACAGGAAGATTATCAGTTTTAGGAACTCAAAAGCTGCTTCAAGTAACACTTTGTTCCTATTAACAAAGGAAACTTACCTTTGTTTGCTTATAATACAGTTTCAAAAAGCCCTGTTGTTTGTTTGCCAGTTCCAAAACTCACCATAAGAAGGGGAAAAAAGATTTTTCTTCTCTTACTCCAAGTATTAAGAGGCAAAATAGCCCTATGACATTTGAAGCTTTCAAGTTAAGCGGACTTAGAATCTAACTATAGATTCCAAACTCAACACAGTGGGAAATCTCAGTTCAAAAATTAGAGGACTTCTATGTTGACCTACATCTAAGAAGACTCTCACACTATAGCCAACATGTAACTACACCTTGGGCAGGAGTCCCCAAAACTAAGCTGAAATTATTGTGTTCTTGTTAACTGTCAGTTGTGTCTTTGCAAAACCCACAATTCAGCCCAAACCCAAGACTGAGATTATAGACAAATAGCGCAAAATATTTTAACTAGTCAAAGTAAAAATAGTGTTGATTTAACCTACATTATTTACTAAGGAAAAAGCCACTTTTAAAGGATGCAACTGCGACTTACAAAATAAAACAAATGGAGCATTTACATCCCACGCACCTTCCTTTGTATCATAAATGCTTAGTAACAGAAGAAAACAGCAATCAGCTGCTCAAGGCTTCTGATTCACAAGCTATTTACAGTACAAAGTTAAAGCACTACATTCTTGACAAAAGAGAATCTGAGATATTTCCCTTAAATCACTGCACTCCTAAAATGCAGCTATTTCACCAGATTATCAGCTTTCCTGGCCCTGTGTGTACAACAGAAGCATGAACCATGCAAGTCATTTTAGCTTGTGAATCAAAGCCCCTAGAACCAGCACTCAAATAGTAAGCAAACATTTCTTAGTGCAAGAATTCTGCTATTCACTTTAAAGAGTGTATAAATTCTTAAATAATGTGCCTTCACACATTCACAGAACACAGTGGGGTATTAAAAAAAATATATACACACTAAGTGTCTAATTGGTGTTTCTAAGATGAGTAGCTCTGAAAAGCAAGAAATACAATTAGGGAATGTTGATGAGCTGGCAAGTGATGCCCTCCGTGTGCACGAAGTGTTCCCTTTTCATGAATGAAGTTTGCATTACTCAGTCTTGGAGCACGGAGATCCAAACAGGTTAGCCAAACAAACAAAGTAAAGCCATGCAGCCCTGATGAGACCAAAACTTCTATACTTTTGACAATGGAAAAATGCAGCAGTGGAATCAGGGCAGCCTGAGTCATCATGCATTTAAAGCAGTTTAATGAGAAGTAATAGTAGAACCACGTACTGAAGAATACTTACAGGGTTATCAATTTACCTGACCCATAATTTTCCAAGCGGCTAACAATTAAGAAAATACAAGAGATGTTCAATTTATTTTTCTTTATCCATATTGGGACAAGAGCATGCCAACAAATGGAGACAGAACATACATTCTTTTACTGCCAAAGAGGGTTGTAAGTCCTAAATCATTTAAACTTCCGTTAATTTAACTTTGCTCTCTATCAGTCAACAGGTTGTTGTTCAAAGGTTGTTTCATTCAAAGGTAATGAAGACTTTTTATTTTAATAGGGTAGTAGGGTAGCTAGAAAAGAGACACTGAATTTTTTAAATGAAACTGTTTTTAGAAAATGCAGACAGCATTTAACAAGCAGAATCGAGTGAGGTATCACAAAGAAAAAAAAAAGACAAGCTGACAGTTAAAAATCAACTAAAATTTTTGTCATTTCAAACAAAGATGGCACCCATCCAGCAGTACAGAAAGACATCAGGTCCGATGTTTGAAAACCTAAACATGAAGCAGTACCACGGAGGCAAAGTGCACACACTACAGGGCATGCGGAAAGGAAAACACTGTTGTGGCGACCATGAAGTAACACGGTGTCAGAACATCGCTGGTTTGGCTCAGAGGTGTTAACTGAGGAAGAGCCATGCTTTCCAAGGGTCACACGCTCACAACAAACTGTGCCAAACCACCACATACGCACCAAGGACACAGCTGAGGCCACAAGCCCATTCACCACTTAAGCACACACTTCATTTCCAGCACAGACTTCACTTAAGTGGGACAAGCATGTGCTTAGTTCTAGGCACGTGAGTAACTGTTCCAAGGACTGGAGGCTTTAAGAAGTTCTCACGTTCTTCTACAGCAAGCAGGACATCAGGAAAAGATCTCACATGAGTTGTGTATGCCTAAATCATACTCCTAAGACTTAGTTCATTTTAGCAACTTTAGTGTAAGGGTTGTTGACTTGAAACATCACACCAACTCCAAAGAACAGTAAGTCTAGGTAAAAACCAAAAGGAAAGCCACAAAAACAAAACCCACACATCAGTCAGGCAGTCAATGGTCATTTCTATGAAGTGCTAATTTTAAGATCATTGATACTATGAAGATGGAACAAAACTGCATTCAGATGGGCTTGATTGAGAGGATGAGCGTCCCTAGGAAGCCTCTGGGTTCCACACAAACCTTTAACCCTTTAAACCCCTTTAATGGATGATCTTATTACTCTTTTCTCTGTCTCAGTCTGAGGCTCATCTTCCTAACAGCCTCCTCATGATGGAGAAGCAGTAAAGCTTGGACACACATAGACAGGATGTCAGCTTGGTTGCTAAACTCCCCCACTATGTTCTCATCGCAATCAGCATTTAGCATTTCACCCTCCTGCTTTTCTGCCATTCATATACCCACTACTAGTCCATCTTAAACAGTCCTCCAGAACTGCAAGTCTTAACACATCACTTCTCTGCTGGTGTTTCTGATGACTCTCAAGTAGATACCAGCATCTGTTTACTACTCAAAAGCTATGAATCAATTCTTCTGTCCTTTACCAGTTAGCATCTTTCACACAGCTATAAGCAATGACAAAAAACTACATTATGACAAATATTGTAATGATTAGTCTTCAGTTGTCTTGTGACTAGCTAGAAGTCCAGTGACACATCTCTTTTATTCAACTCTCAAAACAACTGTCAGCATCAAAAACTCACAGATTTAAACAAGTCTGATAAATATAGTGGCAATTTAAACACAGTTCCTCTTGTGTTGTAAAATCTTTTCCAGTGTCATATCCAAGATTTTGTTTGGGTTCAAAGAAAATAAAGTCAGAATTTTCCTTGGCTCTACATAAAGTATAGTAATACTTTAA
This sequence comes from Daphoenositta chrysoptera, assembly GCA_013397915.1. Taxonomy (NCBI): domain Eukaryota; kingdom Metazoa; phylum Chordata; class Aves; order Passeriformes; genus Daphoenositta; species Daphoenositta chrysoptera. Next base: position 377,301 of record VZRO01003923.1, on the reverse strand, counting down.
CTGCAAGCACAGAATACATTTAGGGGTGGAAAAAACTGCCCAATTCACTATCATTAACTATTATTCTGATGTTATTATTTATTTTAAATTGGCTAGGAAAATCTTCAGTAAACTCACTTCAACACCTCCTGCCCCACTGGTGAACAGTGGGAGAGGAGCTCTCCAAGACAGCTTCTTAGCCCTCTGACTCAAGTATTCCTGCACTTTTCCTTAGTGCCTTTTTTTGTTTTTCCTCTGAGACACACATAATTCTACACAAATGAGGGAAAGGACAGGACATCAAAAGTTAAAATCAGAAGAAACAAAGTGGTCCCAACTTGTCTTAAAATGAAATTTAAAAAGGACAGTTGTTGCAAAAAAAAAAAAAAAAAAAAAACAACCAACCTGTAGTTTTACCTAATGGAGTAATAATTCTCACAATATACCTCAGAGCCAGGAAGGACACATTACCAGATCTCTGCAGGTTGTAAAGACTCATTAACAAAAGCATATAAACTGGAAAACATTCCAAGGAGGTTATTTATGCAAGTGCCAAAATCAACACACCAGTTTCATCAGCGTTCCTGTGCCAGGGTGGGATTTCAATACCAAAGAGTCACCAAGCAGGTCTTTCAAGTTCAAGGGGAAAAACATTTGTGACTATGAACAGGTTTAGACATTCTCAGTTCTTGCTGAAGTCTGTTACAGTACTTCAGTCAGAGAGGGACTAAGCTGCAAAACAAGATACTGAAGATGAAATCTGTCAGTGACTCAAGCCTTGGTCATATATTCAGTTCTTCTACTTTTACCTTTATCAGCACACAATACTAAAGAACCTTTGAACCAGGAAACTCTGAAGGTGTATTTCCATACAAACTCCTCAATAATCCCAAGCCAAGATATTGTATACCAAAAGATAAAGAATGGTTTTACAACTGTACCTTGAAACAATCTTGCAATGTAATGGTTTAACACATTGACTCAAAATCCAATTCTCTTAAACTGTTACCAAAACAAACCAAATCAACATCCTTCTACTCCCTTCCCCAAAAAAAACACAAAAAAACCATACACCACCACAGAAAAGTTATCTCACCAGAGAGAGAGACTATCTCACCAGGCTACCTTAGTGCAGGCACATAATTTCCACCATCCTGTCTATAAAAGTGGTCTTTGCTACAGGAATAATTCTGGATGAAACCATAGCGACACCAAGCAGATCCAGTATTGGCTACATGTACTCTTCTCTCTAGCTGAATTCCACTTTTTTCTGCACACGTTACAAGACTGAGTCTTTGTCCCTCTCCAACAGAAACCAGTAACAGCCTGTCCCGAATCCATTTTTTATAGGGATAAAGATCACATATGCACAGCTGCTCTAGCACTCTGTAAGGCAGAGAAAGGATGGAAGAGGTAAGAAAAACACATAAAGAAGGAAACATACTGAGGAAAAGTATCTGCACTGCATAGTCTACTTCTGCATCCAACTCTGCTTCTCTGAGGGGGGAACCAGTGTAGAAGTACCAACTTTGATGTGCGAAAGTCCAAGACCCCAGCCTTTGCCATATTGTCTCAGGAGACATCTTAAGCAACACACAGCAGGCAGGGGTGTTGAAAATTACTTCTGTCAGAAGGTTGTGCCTGGCTTTAAATCTTAGTCAGTTTAAGACGAAAATTAACAGAAAACATAGTATGCTTTCTCACTGTCAAGCAGAGCCTTCCAACAGACAGAAAAAGGGTGACACATTTTTCCCTAAGTGCACTACCAATGCATTTTGTATTAATTTTTTTCCAACTCAGTAACGATGAGAACAAAAATGGAAATTGAAATTTCACCCAAGAAACCAAATTGTTCCTCCCTGCCATCCAAACAGAAACTCAGAATTGGAATCTTTGCCATTATCAGCCCCCTAAAGCTGCTCTTGTTGATGCTTTGCGTAACAGCAAACAGTACTTGTTATACCTGTGCACTCAGTTATGGATAACATTTTTCTTTTAGAGTTATGAAATGTGACTCTTCAGTTAATTCCTCTGAATTTTAAACAAAAAACCTGTACTATGAAATCTTCATGTTTGGTTTAAAGCAAAATGCTGCTGGTTAAGAAAAATACTATATCAAGAAAATGCAGCTTCAGGAACAGATGGAACATGAGCAGATTCCTTTGTTTTTGAAACTACCATTTTAGCACTGAAGAAGGCACTCGAAAAACATGCAGGGAAAAATGTTTTACTGCACAGCCATAGCCCAAGGAATTCAAACTGAAACTTGGAAAAACTGAAACTGAAAAGTCTTGTTAGCTAGTTCTGCAATACACACATCTTAACAGTATTTTTGAGGCACACCATTGCCATCAGTTGCTTATGCTTTCTATTTGTAACATTACCAGCTTGGAATTCACACACACTGATCAAAGGTGAGATGACACTGCAGTTAGAAAAGGATTTACTTCCTTTAAAATTAAATAATAAAAAATTAAATATCCACGGAGCAAAACATAAAATCTTACATTACATGTAATTTCAAAGCATTTGTTCTAGTGAGACAGACACGTTGGTGTGGACACTTTTAAAGGAAAAATAAAAATTCTATTTCAAAGTCATTGATAGGGAGCAAAAGAGTTCTGCTTTCTCTGTTTCCCTGTCAAGCTCCCTTTGGAACCACCCTCTCCCATTTTTATTTCCTTGACTTCCACAAGTGCCCAGCTCACCTCATTTCAGACACTACCTTCCATTTCCTCATTATTCACCTTCTGCAAACACAGGCTCAGCCCTGTCTTCATTCCACTTCTGTGCAGGTGTCCCCCTCCCTCTCTCTCTCATGTGCACCAAAGTTCTCTAGACACATTCTCATTCTTCACTTCACCCTTGGATATCCCCTTCACCAACTGAGCAACACACTCCACCTCTGAAAAACATTGCAGCATCCAAGTCTTCAGTATCTTGCTCAGTATTAATCCCTCTACTGTTCTCAGCTGAGCTCTTGACCCCACTACACCCCCAAACAGACATGGTCCGTATTCCCCCTGCTTTACCTGCTTCTGCAGCCGAGCCTTCTCCCCTCACGTGCTCCTGTCCCTGCTTCTTCCAAGCCACCCTGACTGTCCTTATGCACCACCTCCAACACCATGTGTTCCATTAACTGAGAAAAGTGCTTATACACTACACAAGCTATTAATGGCCAATCTGGAAATAAAGTGTACCACTAAAACCTTCCATGCTAAACTCAGAACAATTCTGCTCGAAGGTGGAGTAGACACAGAAGTGCACAAGTCTCAAGTACAGGTATTTTACCATACCTGTGTAATGGATTAATTTAAAGTCCTTTGTAAAGACATGGAAAGTCTTCTGCTGAATGAGCACAAGATCAGACAGATACTAAGCTGTTAGAGAACATCCAAAGGAGGGCAACAAAGAAGGTGAAGGGCCTTGAGGGGAAGCCGTGTGAGGAGCAGCTGAGGTCCCTTGGTCAGTTCAGCCTGGAGAAGAGGAGACTGAGGGGAGACCTCACTGCAGTTACAACTTCCCTGTGAGGGGAAGAGGAGGGGCAGGCATTGATCTCTTCTCTGTGGTGACAGTGACAGGACCCGAGGGAATGGCCTGAAGTTGTGCCAGGGCAGGTTTAGGTTGGATATCAGAAAATGCTTCTTCACCCAGAGGGTGTTTGGGCACTGGAACAGCTCCCCAGGGAAGTGGTCACAGCACCAAGCCTGACAGAGATCAGGAAGTGTTTGGACAATGCTCTCAGGCACATGGTGTGACTCTTGGGATGTCCTGTGCAGGGCCAGAAGTTGGACTTCATGATCCTGATGGGTATCTTCCAACTCAGCATAATTTAAGATGAAAACTGCCATCATATACCAACTCAGATAGTCTTCCCAGGGTCCTGCCTGTTGCTAGCAATCATGCAACCTGTCTGGGTAAGCCCTGTCACAATTCTCTGTTCAGAACCAGAAGCTCCACTGCAGAGAAGACACTGTTTTACTAGAAAAGCTGCAGCACTCACATGTCTCCTCCCTCCCCTTCCCCAATTAGGTGACTGGCCTGTGGCAGCTCAGACCCAGCACACTGGAATTGTTGCTGCCAGTGCCACAGTGGCACCCTCTGCCCCTGCTTGGTCCCTCTTCTTCAGACAATCAGCTCTTCCCCACCTCCTTGACACTTTGCTTCCTTCTCACACCTCCTTCTTGAGCTGTCCAAGCTCCATAAGGAAGCCAGCCAGAGCTGATACTCCTCTCAATTTCCATCCATCGTGTGTCACCTGAGTACATAACCCTCCTGCTCCTTAGGTGGCTGAAAGTGGAGAACAATAGCTACAAGCTCAGAACCACACATTAGATAGGAAAATTAAGAGGGAGAATTACTTCGACAAAAATTACAGAGAAAAAGTAGTACAAACAGACCCAAGTCACAGTCCCATGCTTCAATCACAGGATGCTACTTTCCCGACTGTTTTTCCACAATTTACTGCTGAACTAAACTTGTAAAGCCTTCAATATATTTCATTTCAGCACACAAACTCTAGCCTCATTTCATTCTACATCCTGTTACAATAGACAAGAAGTCCTAGTGCTCATAGCTGTAAAATCTGAGGTATCTTGGTCACATCAGGTCCTTATATTTAAGGGCAAAAGTAGTCCAGAGATCTCCAAAATCAGAGAGACTGTCAAGAGAGTCACTGAGACACTTCTCAGAGTATGAAACTTTCCCTCTGATACAGGTCAGAGGAGTGAGGTGAGGAAGAGTGTAGCAGTAGTTTCATACAACACGCAGAAGAGACATACTGGTGTTGCATTCACCCTACCAGAACTCCAAGTCTTCAAACAGTGCAGGACCTGACATCTACATTGGGAATTACCACTTAAAAGCTAATTAGATCCCAGTTAGTTACAAGCTAATTAGATCCAAGCCTTTTTGTTCAACTACCAACTACAAAGACATTTTGCAGTTCCAAGCCACCAAGTCACCACAGTTCAGATCTCGTGGACAAGTTTCTGGTTTTGAACAGTTCAGAAAGAATACACACCGGACCAAAGTTGCCTGCTACTTCATGTAGGCATTTGAAATCAAGAGTTTTCTGTTTCTACAATCTCATCTGCACAAAACTTACCTCTTTGGGCAAAGATGTTAATTTGTTTCTATCAGCATTCAAATTGTTCAGCTTCTTTAGTTTTCCAATGCTCTTCGGCAATGACTGTGCCAACAAAAACAAAATAATACACAAAGAGAATCCGTAAATACACAGTCAAGAAAAACCACTTAACTTGCTTTTAAAATTAATTAATAGTCTGATCTGCTTTCAAAATTGAAGTGTAGTTAATCCTCATTACTGCCAGACCTTCTGAAGAAGATCCAAAGGTTTATATTGCAGAATAGGTGTCCAGGAATGTTAGTTTCTAACACAAATTCATTCACTAATTATCTCTGCACCACAACAACAGAAAACAGAATTGTTGTGTACAGAATGCATGTACATAGGATGTCTGTATTATCTAACTTTACACTCGCAAAATTGCTTCTTGGCTAGCTATCTCCTAACTCAGGTGCTATGAACTGACTGTTGGAGGGGCATCTTTTCAACAGGCTTAAGCTTCTAACTCAACCAAGCACCAACTGAGCTTACAAAATGCTCAAACCTAGTTTGTTTAAAGACAGCTACTCTCAAAGTGTCAGTGTCACATGAACTTTCAAAATAATGGAAGGAAACACCCAACAGAAGGAATTCTGAGATTTTATTTTAATTGACCATGTATTATATTTAACACCTGGCTAGAGCAGGGCAGCAAAGCAAGGAGCAGTACAAGCTCTTCAGTGCTCAGGGCTTCTATTCAGTTCCAGCAAGACTGATCCAGATAACGCACAGCAAAAACTGGCAATAATGCAATACAGCACAAACCCCCGCATCAAAAACACAACGAAGTAAGTGATACCTGCACTCCACATGCTCCAATTCTCTCACTGGTCATGAAAGACTCAGAAGTGAATATGTAATTGCTTAAGCATTTGAAGGGCGGATTGTTACTACACACAACTTGATCTCCAGCATTCATTTAACAGGTAAAAAATAAGATGCAGTTAAAGAAAATGCACTACTTAGCAGTAGCAAGGGTGAGTAATCTAATAAGCTAAGTGATTCAGCACTTAACAGCAGGTCTTATTACCACCTGACATTTGAGCAGCCATGACCATGCTTACCTGCAGCTGGTTTTCTGTGAGAACTAGCTCAGTAAGGCTTTCACAGTCTCCAATTGAATCAGTTAGTTGAATCAGTTTGTTCTGATCAACCTTCAGAATGGAGAGCCTCCGCAATTTTCCTGGACAGAAAGAACAACGTGGATTTTTAGTTTAGTATCCTCCAATACATTTAATTACATTAATTTTTACTGCTGCAAAACTTCCAGAAATCCTCTAAAACAATAAAAAAAATTAGGTAAAATAAAAGAACCCAAGCACTGTTTCACTAAGTGCTTGCACTATTTTTGCAAGTTTTAATATCACTGAATTAATACTCAATATAAACATTCATATCCAACACTTAAGCATAATAAATTGTAATAAAGTTACAGTCTGAATGATATCCCATGTAAATATCAAGGATGTGTCCACCCAAGTAACTATAAACAAGTAAAAATTATCTGTTTGTTCCTCAATTATACAATGCTTATTAATAAAGGAATGTTCAGAAGATCACCTCCACCTAATCAGCCACAGTGAGAACATCTTGCACTGAAGTGACAGCCCAAACCCAAACAGGATCAAGGTCTCTTTGTCCTAACAGAGAACCTAGTTAGTCAGACATGAAACCTGAGCTTATTCTTTAGATGAGAAATCAAACTTCTTTGAAGGTGATTTTCTCATGAAGAACAAAATGCTATTTCAGTGCAGAAAACTCACTTTGTTCTATTCCTTTGTACCAGAATGGTCTTTGGTGCAAAAGCTGACTCAGGCAGAGCCCAAGACAGAGAATTCAGGAGACAACACTAGCTGCTGACACCTCACAGCCATCTCTGTGTGGTCCAAAACAGCTGTAATACTCTGGAGTATCAAATTCACTAATGATGCTAAATCATGAAGAGATGTCTGACACACAAAAAGACAGCAACCTAAACAGAAACCTGAGGTTTAGCACGGAGAGGTGCAGAGCTTTGCACCCAAACAGAATAAATCTGTGCATCAGCACAGTCTGGGAAGTGACAGCTATACAAGAGCCCTGCTGGAAAGGACATGGATAATATGTTGAGCACCACGTTCACTAAATAGCAGTGAGCTCTCATCAGAAACAAACACCAACTAGACTACATTAGGAAAATTATAGCCAGCAGATCAATGGAAGTTGCTATATCCTATCTACTTGCAATTAGTGAAACCACACCTGTAAAATCATTCTCCATTTCATGTGATGTCCTGTCTTCCCCCTCAACTCCCCTGCTGAAGTGATGGGAGTCCAGTAGGAAGCAATTAAGATGGCCACAGCCCATATAAGCTGAGGCTGAAGGATCTGGCTTTGTTGACTCCCACCAAGAGACAGTAAAGGAGGCATCTAGAAAATGCCCAGAACCACTTGCAGGGCAGTTATGGACAAGACAGAGCCAAACTCTTCTCTGCAGTGGCAGGTGAGGCGGCAGTGGCTGCAAACAGCAGCGTGGGAGATCCCAGCTGGACATCAGAAGCAGCTTCCTCAGTGGGAGGAGGTGCAGCACTGGCACAGGCTGCCTGGGGGTGCTGGAGCTCCATCAGAGCTCTGGAGTCTGGGTGAGACAGGCCACAGCTGACCTGACCCACGGGCGCTGGTGAGAGCCCCGCTTCAAGAGCTCTACAGATCCACCAATCCCACCAAGGATTCAGTGATCAGCTGGGCAACTCCCAGGAGCTTCCACAGAGACCAGCAAGGTTCACTTCTGCCAACAAGCTCTGTCTAGCCAGCTGCATGGGCTGCTGACTTTCAGTAGCTACAGCTCCATTTCTGATGTACAGCTGTACTGGCCAGCACAGGTCACCAGAGAGGGCTGCTACAACTCTCTGTCAAACACACACCAGGCAGCTGTAGGACCCACAGTCACCCCACTCCCCCAAGTCTAACTCCTAGAGTTACTCTTCTTAGCCTTACATAGAATATATAGGAAGGGGGAAGGTCTGACAACTCTTTTACCAAATATTAAATGTGGTTAAATCACATTCACGAGTCCTCCTTCCCCTACACCTTTATTCTGGGGGAGGGAGGGAATTTTTAAAAATCCCCTAAAGGAGAATGCGCACTCCTACAACGTGGAAATTTCCAGAAAAACAGCTGCTGAGTAGAGAAAAAAATGCTTGTTCGACTACTTGTCACAACTACTGCATGGGTAAAAACATACACCTTAAAACAGGCACTGGTAATGCTTCAGGAAACATTCTTCAGTTACTGAACCCAACCTAAGGGGTCAGACACAAAGCTAGTTTGAATCCTCAAGGCAAAGACTAATGGGCTGCAAGGCAAAGTGTCTTCCACTAGGTTCAGTAGAGGATTAATCACAGTCCAACTGAAGATAAACACACATCGCCATTCAAAACTCTGTATTTTTGTAGTGATCCTTTCAGCCAGTCTTATCAAGTGACCCACAGCATGTTACAAGCTAAAATTTTACAATGTTAAAGAGTTCTGATGGTGACATGGATACAATGGGAACTGAAGGTACATATTAACATTTATGTTGTGTGGAATGTATCAAGCGAAGACTGAAAGAGGATTATGAGGGAGTCATTATGCAGACAATTAAAATGCAGCATTAATAGTGCCATGCATTTCATACTAAGCAAAAAGGAAAAAAAAAAAAAAACAACTTGAGACAAGCTCATCTCTTGCACAGAAAGACTTAAAAAACCCAAATGACTTCCAGTTATGGTGGATTAAATGGTTGTGTGTGATAGCATTCACCTTGTACTTACCAATGCCATCAGGTAAGACCTGAAGTAAATTCTGAGAAACAAGCAAGTCTGTTAAAGAAGTCAGACCACTAATTTCTTCAGGAAGGCATTCCAATTTATTTTCAGAAACATCCAGACAAAGCAGGTTTTTCAGGTTTCCTACTTCCTGCGATACAAGACAAAAAATTTAAGTCATGCCCAAACACGTAAGAAAGCAGTTTGAAAAATGTACCATCACAATGAAACTCCACAAAGAAAAACAATTATCTGTATGACCTCTTAATTGGCCATTCTTTGTACAACCTCTAAAAGCAGAAAAAAGTAAATAATTACACTTTACATATGATAAACCAACCAAGTGATTCAGTCACGGTTTCTTATTTTAACTATTAAACTGGATTCATTAGTCAGGCAAGCTATGCTGAGCACACCCAGGCAAGCACCAGCCAAACCTGGAGTTCTCCTCAAGTAAAGACTGCAGAGTTGTTTTCTTTCAGAATGGCAGATTATCAACCACTACATAATTAAAGTCTACCCCTCCCAATTAACCCTAGGCAAATTAGGATTAGTCTCTCCTGGCTGCTACAGCAACATGCCATGACATCTAGGGATTTCATATCTTCACATCTCCCAACTACAACAAATGTGGAAATAAGAATTGGGGGTGTTGCTCTGGCAAGCATATCTGAACTGCTAAGTTATGAAGCCATCATCTACTATTATTAATGACTACTTAATTTTTTTACCATGACAATCCAACCATTAGACAGAGAAATACCTTTGCCTCTATTAGCTATCAGAGCGCCCCCCCATTCCCCATGCACACAGACATCCCTATACTCACTTGGGAATAGATCTTATTTTAGTCATCCAAATCACTTTTCAGAAAGCAGAATGGCTGACGAAGAAGTGCCTTTTACTTTTACATATATGAAGTTTTCATACAGCGACTTGATCCTGACTTAAAAGATTGGTTCTTTTACTTTTGAAATGTCTGCCTCTCAACAGGATCTTTCATTAAACACATACCCTTTATACTACAAGTTCATCCTTTGGACACTGACCACAATAATGGTCAATTTTAATAAAAACGGCTGCTGAAGTCACACTTGACCTTTTACGAATGATAAAAAATTATTAGGCCAAGCCAACAAAAACAAAGTCAACTAAACCCACAAAACTGTAACTGATTTCCAAGACACACAGTTGACAATGAGATCCATACACCAACTAGCAACAAACTGCAGGAGGAACAGAGGGAAAAAAGGTTTCCAAATATCATGCTTAAATGGATGAAGATGACTACAAAAAAATAATAAAAAAAAAAAAAGAATTCATACTCAAAACTTTTAAAACTGCAATTCAGATAGATACACAAGGTGAGGGTTAGCTCAGACAACTAATGGCTCCCTGATCTTAGGCAAGAACTATAAACAGAGGATGTGTCATCCTACAAACTGAACAATGTGCCTATCAGGAAACAATTCCTTTGTCAAAATGCCTAGAAGAAAATTTCTGACAACAAACAGTATCATGGCCAATCCCTTGCAGAAGAACTTATTAAGAGAAAACTCTTACACACCCAAAACCAAACCCAGGCAAAGTGGACTGAGATAAATATCCCATTTTAAAGCACTTCCCTTTAGGAATGAATGAAAAGGTTTTCTTTTAAAAGCATCTTCAAAACAGTATCAGTAGAGCTCATTTTTACCTGAGGTATTTCAGCTAATTGGTTTCCATCCAACCAAAGGTCTTTAAGATTGAAAAGTGCACCAATTGTCTCTGGCTATAACATAAAAAGAAGTAAAGTTAAGTAGCATAGGAGCTTCAAGAAAAAACAAACGGCTACCCCACAATTACAGTCTAAGTAACCCAATTCTTACTGCAAACACTATTTAGAGGTACCTTGGTTAGAAGTGGTAAGAGTGACTATACATATTGCATTTGGGAACTCCATCATACAAATTAACTGCTATAGCTTAATAAGCTACCATTCTTTACCTGGTATGCACTAGCAAATTGCCTGCACAGCCCTGATCTACTGAAAATCCGTCCAACATTCACATGAGTCACCTTAAAGGAGATGACAGATACATTTTTGGTAAATCAATCTGCAACAACGGAGGAACTTTCAACCCTCAACAGTTTTGGCTCAGCGCTTTCCCAAAGATTCCTACTCTCACCCTGGAAATTGAGCTGTCATTTGTGCTTAGCCCATCCAGCTCCTGACATAAGTCCATGTGGTCATTATAACTGCAAGCACAGACAAGAGTTTTTGTCCCTCCACTCCTTTTTATTTCCATAAAAAAAGCTGTGCTGCACTCTTATTTTCTAGAGATCAGCTGCAGTTTTTTGAGTAAAGTGATATTGTACTGAACAAGACTAAGCAGATATGAAAGCACCAGCTCACTGTCAAAATTCATCTGTACCTATAAAAAGACTCTCGTTCCATACATTTTTCTTTCTTCAATTTTGGACATCCTACAACCTATTTAATCTAAATGATACGTAAAACAAGACCAATGTGAAGTTTCAGTGGCATGTTCTCTTACCAAATTATAAAGTTCATTGTTTCCTAAATCAAGTTCTTCTAGTCGCTGCAGCTGGGCAAGTGATCTGTGAGATGAGATAAGTCAAAACAAAACCACATTAGACTAAAGCAACAGAAACCCCATGTATTTGAATAAGCTCATTTTACTGAAACTTGAATTTCAAATTACAATGTAGTGTAAGCAGACAGTTATTTTACCAGGCACTGACTGTTTGCAGTAACATCTTACTGAAAAAATAATTTGGTTTGTCAGTGTAACTGTATGCCCTAGAAACTTTAAACTTAGTATAGGCAATCAAATCATTACTTTTCTTTATTTTAACAATAAGTCCTCTGGGGTAGCAAACACCACATACTTTAGTACTTTAGTTAGATTTATTTTCAGGGGAAATTTACAGTTATGCAACTGGATAAAAATTCCCCATAGTGATCACATAATTATGTGACTCAAGACTCAATATCCATCATTTATCTTCTCAACATGACCCATCAATTTCTGAAATACTTCCATTCTTGAGACTGCAAGCAGAGGGAAGTGCAAAAGGATGTAAAAGAAGTTCGAACCAATAGACAGAGAGGGCCACCCTTCAAAATTAGGCTGTTGTAGAGCTCTTGCTTACTTTCCCCAAAGCTGCAGTAGCCCGAAAACCAGAGAGAATTGACAACTATATTACTGACAGTCAGAAATTTCCAGGAGCAATAAAACTGTCACCATTTGCGATAGCTTTATTCTGACACTGCATGGCCAAACTTAGCTAGCAGTTCCTATCTTCTGACCACTGACATTAAAGTGTCTTGTGGCTCACTGCTACCAACAGCCACAACCAAGGCACTGGGTAGACTGGCAGGAGTAAATGACCCCAAAGCAACTGGGGAAGACATTCTGATTAAAACAGATTAAATCTTTTACAGTATCTATTAGATTATCTAAACAAGCACAACAGGAGTCACCAGAACTCTTGCAAGAAGCAACCAGATAGTGAAGGGAGAAAGAAGAGGCTGCTTCTAGGCAGACAAAGAGGATCCCCAGAGTATAAGATACCAAATTAGTCTAACAAAAGACCACCAATTCCTCTGTCACAATACAGACAGTACAGAGACATCTAGATAACTTTTTTCTCCAGAAATCACAGTGCATGAAATCAGACATCAGAAGGTCTCGTTTGCAACCATGGGATTCATCTCCAGATTTGAGAAGCTTTTGGCTACTCAGCCCTGAATACAAACACTTATTTAAATACTATTAAGGTCTAGAGTGAAAATCTCAGAGATCTTACTGCCCTGCTTTCACAATTGCAAAATTTCATCATGAGAACAACCCAAACCAGCACTCCCTCTGCAGATGGGCTTGTTCAATGCATGCAGGACATGTTTGGTGCTGCTGTATTTCATAAAGAATACTTTTTTATAGAACAAAGCCAATCCATGCAGACTGCAGGCTCCTGCTGCTAATCAAGTACAACTAGAAGTAATGGATGTAAGCAGATATTGCTAAAGGAAGGCTGTATCTCATACATGTCAACTGGCTTGGAATATCTTTTCTAGCTGTCATTCAGTTTCATATGTTAGCAGATTTTAAGAATAAGAACATTTTATGTTAACATAATGAACCGCATGCAATGTGACTTACTCAGGTAAATATGTCAGCAAATTTTCTCTCAGTTCCAGTGAAGCCAGGTTATAAAGACTAAAAAAAAACCAAAAAACCACATGTTAATAGCATCTTACATTTATAGTCCACATTTTCAGAAGAGAAGTGTGCGTTTACACAGTTTAAAATAAGTTGCTATAAACCAATTTTTGTAGTTTTAATTACACCAGACCATCATGTGAAAGGCAGAATAGGAAGACTAAGTTTTTGCTTGTTTCTCCGTGATACTTCAAGAGATTAAAGCTAGAAAGTAAACACACAAAACACATATTTCCATTTGTTAAAAGGTTTGTAGCTGCAAGGTACTAAACGGAGTGTATTATATCTGAATTGCTTTTACTTACTTGCCTTCAGAATCTGGCATGGGCTACCAAAATTACAGAGCACCAGGTAAACCCATCCCTGTCCTAATGACGGCGTGCTCATTACTCTAAGTGACATTATGCTTCTAAGCGGCTCACTTACCCCCTATCCCAGGCTTTTACTAACATCACCATGGCAACATTCAGATTTCTCAGGGGTTTATTTATGACTAAATGGAACACAAGGAGTCAGACATTATCCCAACACTATAATCTGCTCTAATCCTCCACCATCTCTCCCAGGGAAAAATGAAAATCAGATATGGTGACTGCAAATAAGGAGTTTTCTACAACAGAATTATGTTCTGCCCTGGTGTGCAGGGAAGGGGACAGTGTGCTAGGCCTTGAATAAAACCTAGACAAAAACCAAGAATTCCACTAAATTTTAAGCAGATGCTAATTATAAATTTGTACGCCTTATGAAAAAAAAAAAAAAGAACACAAAAACAAGTCCATGCATTCAGACTACATAAAATTGAAAAATTTTCTCATCTCAAACAATACCAGCTTACCAAATTACAGAATAATTACTTAGCTCCAGTAAAAAAAGCAGCTGATAACCTCAATCAAACTTAAACCCCAAAAAAGAAGAAAAATTTTCACATTGCAACTTCAATACAGTTATCTAAGCAGGGAAAAGCAATAGAATTGATGTAATGACTAACTAAATGGGAAAGAAGATTCTTCATAGATTGACTTTTGATGGTGTCTGAAAAAATAAATCCTTGTCTCATGGACCTATTTCATACTGCGTTCAAAAAACGGTGAATGAAATCTCACAGGAGCTTTGATTACGGTCTTTCCAGCTTTTGAAAAAGCACATTTTACCCAATGGGTTCTTTATTCCTCCAGAAGCAGAGTTAAAATATACCATATAGGAAAAGATATTTTAGAAGAAGTCTATTACAAATTCAATTAAAAGGTAAGTGAGAGTAACTCTCCTACTGCCACTCAAAATCATTGACAGAAATAAGCAGGCCATCATTCCAACAACACAAGAGAAAATTCACACATAAAAATTTTTAACACTATAGAACACAAGTCAAGATGGAACGTGGTATCCAACATCCTCACGAAAACCAAACAAGTGGAGCAGGAGAGGGAAAGGGTGATGGAGAACCATTTTCTCTTCAAAAGGTATGTAGGTCTGATCTTGCTCGCATTGCCACCCACAGACTGCCATTATGTTTGTGTTTACAGGTTTTCTAGACACCTATTTCAGCCTTCCTTTGAATTTTCCACTTTCTCTTCAAGCTTATATTAGGTGATATCCATGATTCATTTTTATCAAGAGAATACAAAAACGATGTGCACACCTCCAAGCTGCCTTGTAATCTTGTGTTTACACATCACCCTGCATCTACTTATCTCCCTCCCCATCACGTTGAAGTGCTGATGAGTAAAATGGTGCAATCTCTTAATTTCTTTTCTTACCTCAGACACCACTTTGGCTGTGGCTGAAGAGAAATCTTTGTCAGAAAAGCACATTCAACAGCAAGAACTTGGGAACCACCATCTTAACCAGCCTCATCATATCATTAGACTGGGGCAGGCCACTGAATCAGCTCAGGAAATTGATCCTGCTTAAAAATAACCCAGCAAGGAGAGTAACACAGATCCCCAGTCCAACACAGAATAAATCTCCTTAAACCCATGGGCCAGCACAGCTGCCAAGAAGGTGCAAGGAAGGCAGCTGTGCTGCAGCACTGTGAGCACTCACGGGCAGCTGTGCCCTTGTGAGTACCTTGTGAGCTTCCAAGCACAGTGGCCCACCACAGTCCCAGCCCAGGTTCTCTTCTTGTGGGAGTCAGCCACCTGCCAGATCACGTTTTTGTCTCTAATGACACAGCTTTCTGAGGGAGAAATGTTTTTTTTATTCCACAGCTATTCTCATCCACAGCATGCTCACAACCCTAACTCTACCCCGGAACCAAAGAAAAGATACTGCCCTACACTCCTTTATTCATTCTAGTTCTTCCAAGGTCTTGAGTCCAAATTCAATGTAAGCAGATCCCAATAAGCAAAATTAGGCTTCCCACCAATACAGAGATCTAAGTCTATGACGTTTAAACTAACAAAGCTGCATGATTAGAGTGAAATACTATGTTTAAGATGGATCTATTTGAAAGAGAGATCAGAAAATGAAAGGAAATTCATGACTTATTATTCTTACATTTTTCTAGTTACAGAAATGGCTACCAGCAAACCTATGTGCTGCAACCTAAAATGTCACAGCTATTGTATAAAATAGTATCATATAAAAGAGATGCTCATGTACTGAAGCACTAATCTCCCATACATTAAAAAGCATGTATTTAGAGATGCGAGGTATAGCTCGTCCTTACATTTACCAACAGGTTCTTAACAAATTGTACGTGTACTAACATTTTTCTGATTTTAAGTTAAGAAACACAATTTTAAGTCTTTTGCAAGAAAAATTTTACATGACTTATTACTTTTCAAATATCTTTTCTGACTTAGTAACACTCTCTCCAGAAAGTGTAATCCTTCCTCTTCTCAGCTACAAATAGCTATTTTTCACAATATGCTAAATGAAATAATTTCTTTTTTCCCTCTGCCCTTAATTTTACAGGTGCACTGTCAGTCCAGTATTTCTAAAGTCCCTGAAAAGAACTAAAGCAAGCCATACCTTATCAATTTCAGAATCTTTCCCTAATTCTAATCTCCATCTTGCAGAGAAAAATCAGTCATGGGAAGTTACCGTAAAACACAAAGGCAACAGCAATCTAATTTACTCAGACTAAAGACAGTTCCATCAGCAGCTGTTCACCAACTGCATTTAGAAACGCAAATGCACCACAGAGCATTGCAGGCTGCTTTCCAACAAACAGTGCTTGCTCCCCCCAAAAAAAAAATCCAACAGAAAATGCACAAGCAAATGTAACTTATATTCTAAAGGAGAAAGAAAAACAAAACAACAGCAAAAAGATTTTAAAAAACAAACAAAAAAACACAAACAAAAAACCCACCTCTGTCAGAAGATACTATTTCACTGAAGCTTGTATAAAGCATTAATATTGTAATAATTCTCACTACAAAGGCTACCACACACACCCCAAACACTGAGCACATGTGTGAAATTACTGAGCACAAGGAAACAAACAAACCAGGCAGAGGATGAAGTTAAGTGAAATAATCGTAAGTTTTCCATCTCAGCATTCCGGATGATTTCTGGTGTAAGGGTGGAAACCAAGTTGAATTTAAATGTGCAACATGGCTAAAAATGTCCGTTTCAGTATAAACCAGATGTACTTCTTCAGCACCCTACCAACAGTAAGTGTAGATGTTGGTATTCATTGTGTGAGCTGGAAGAATGAAGAGAATGTGAAATCAATAACTGAGAACAAAACTAATAGCAACAAAGTAGACATAAATGCTGGAAGTGTCTTTCCTGAACATTCCTGCCAGGACCTGAGAGAGAAACGGCGCAATCCAACACAATCTGCAGACAGGGAATACCACAAACATTCCTTCATCAACTGCAGCAGTCTACTCCAACACAAAGGTTAGACTAGAATCATCTGCTAAAACCAGAAACAAAGCCTGTTGTTCTTTTTCTTCCAAAGCAAGTCAGTTCGAATTGACTACAACGAGATTATCAGCACCAACATGTTCTACAAAACAACCTTTTCACAGACAGATGACTCTCTGAACAACAGAGATTCATTGCAATAGGTAAAACAACATCACTGAAGTTAAAAAAAAACAAAAAAAAACAAAAAAAAACCCAACAACAAAAAAAAAGACAGACAGACGTTCCATAGGTACTCTGGATGAAACTACATTTTCAGTGTACAGCATACATTAAATGTACTATGTTTTGTAAAGCTATAAAAGTGCTATGAGTTTATCCTAGCACTTTAACCTTGAGGGACAGTTGCAGCATATTCCTCTATCCATGGGGACAGATAGTCAGTCTTAAGAGCAACAACAGACAACACCCTACACCCCATATCTATCCCAATCCCTGCAAAAAGATTAGGAGCGCCCAAGCCCTTGGCACAGACTAGCAAAGGTTTCTCAGAGAAGCACTGGGAAGCATGATAAGACATATGCCATTTCCTTGTGGGAAAAAGAAAAAAGTCAAAATTACAAAAGTGGAAAGAGAAATGTGGGAAAAGCTAGGAGAAAATTAAGATAGATGACAAAAGGAACTGATACTAAAGCTAAAGATGCTCCGTCAATGAAAACTGAACAACGCCCTTCTCTTGAGTAATAAAAGCTACATTTTTGGACCTGATGTCAAAAGCAGCACACAGCTGAGCCAGCAAGACAAGAACACAGGCTTTGGGAAATAAGGAAGCAAAGTTGGAAGAGATGAAAATCTAAAGCACCTGCAGAAATCCATGGCCCGATCTGCACCCTTTCCGGCAAGTTTCAGCTGGTTAAGAGAATATAAAATCCCAAATGTAATTTTTCCTTACATTTGTAAAACTGCAAAATGAAAGACAGGACAATGGGCATAGTCCCCATATTTATACAGAACAAGAGAAGGTCCTGCACAGTAAGGATACGTAAGGTGAGAACACAGCATGGATTCTGAATATGGTCTGGTATTACACTTTTTATGCAGCAGCAGCAATGACTTCAAAACACAGCTCAAGGATACAGCATACAGAAATAAGAGATTAAGTCCACATTTCGGCCAGTGCACCAGTTCCAAAGGACTCCAGTTCACTTGGCCAGCATCTGAAGATTACTGGTACTTAAGATACCCTGCCTGGATATACAGCACATACACTTTAAAGAATTCATCATGACATTAAACTGGGAAGGGAAGGAAAGGAGTCTAAACTAGGCAATTTACTGTCTTTTTTTGTGCAGAAAAGGAACATGGGTTTTCTGTCTATTCAAGGGTCTTCCAAGAGGTACGGTAACTGTGGTACTCTGACAATGGCATAAAAATGCAAGAAACTAGCCATATTTAAACATATTTCAGCCCATCCCCACGGCCAAATAAAACTACCAGTAACATGCATGACCCTGCCCCAGCGCACACCAGTTAGATGACAAGTCATTCACCTGACAGGATCCTAGTAAGCTACTCCCATCCCACAAGGCTTCTAGCTGCAGATCAACAATGCACTGAGAACCTGAAGTTTAGCACCTTTTATTCCCTAAGAAAATGACAGGGTTAATCAATAACTAGCTGGATCTCAAAATACAACTTACTCAGACTATAAGTATTTGAAGGTACAGCATATACCTTTGGGATAGGCTCCTGTTCCAAGTCACTCCCAAAAGAAGCCTCTTTCTCTTCTTTCTTGACTGTTTCCTCAACTGCATACAGACCCTGGAAAGGCCAAATCTCAAAACTCACAAGCCAACAACAACCATATATCATCCCGGTCTTTATTAAAAAAAGTGACCAGCAGGTCAAGGGAAGGGAAGTGATTCTGCTCCGCACTGGTGAGACCCCACCTGGAGCACCGCATCCAGCTCCGGGGGCCCCAGCACGGGAAAGGCACAGTCCTGCCAGAGCAGGTCCAGAGGAGGGCACAAAAATGGTGAGAGGACTGGAGCACCTCTCCTGTGAGGACAGACTGAGAGTTGGCATCGTTCAGTCTGGAGAAGAAATTTTTTACAATGAGGGCAGTGAGACACTCTAACAGGACACGCAGAAGAGTTGCAGATGCCTCCTCCCTAGAAACCAAAGTCAGATAGTACAGGGCTTTGAGCAACCAGATCTAATGGAAGATGTTTCTGCCCACAACAGAAGGGCTGGTTTAGATGATCTCTTGAAGGTCCCTTCCAACCAACCCAAACCATTCTATCAAATAAGATGCTTGAAGTTGGATTGTTTCAAGAGCTCCTGTAGCATGTACCCCTTTCCAGAGTTAGCTACCACTTCAGTTCTTCCCTGAGTCTGCCTTACTTCACCCAGACTTACTACACCTGCCAGCAACGTATCTGCCCTGTGTCTCAACAACCAGCTCCACGTGGATGTTTGGTGCAATGACATTTCCAATGCAACAAAAGCAGTATTTGCTGTATAGGGAAGGATTATGCTTCCAGAAACTACTAAGGGTCTCTTAACACATAACCATGTAGTTTGTGGTCTATATGCTCCAGGCATGCATTTTTCTCACCTTCAAAAGGTTCAACACTACATGCTTATTTTGCTTCCGACTACTGCATAATGCTGGCATATAATTAGACAAAGTTACCATGAAAGAACCTTGGAATTCATATCTATTATATGGTAACCTACAAATAGTACAACAGTCCTGCCTTTGTAACCTTTTGCTCATAGAAACTTGTTTTACAATATGAATGATAAAAAAAGAGCACTGATGAACTTCTGTAAAATTAATCTGACAGAATTGAAAAAGAGACTTTCTGCCCACACCATGCAATAGGGGAGAGTGATTTATGCAAATTCTTAGGTACTGAATGCCAGAAATGCTTACATGAGCTAGAAATTACAGGAAGTATTAATTTCCTAATTGAGGGCAGGCACTTCCTTATTTCAAAACAAACTGATCTTCACACACATGAAGTCCTGTGGTTCTACCTCAGAATAGAAGGGAAGCTGGAAAAGCAACCAGAAAGCAATGTAACTAGATTTGGTTTTGATGAAACTGTTATTATGTCTCACCAGTAGTGTTAAAGACCATTCATACAGAAATATCTTTGAAAGCTTTCCTTCTCCTCCTCCTTTTTGGAGACAAAGTAACTTCATGTAACTTGTATCTAAATTAAACATTACTCTTTCCTCTCAAGTTCAAGTGTATAACACTCAGGGGAAAGGCATGAGGCTTTCCTTAGCAGTCTACTTCTAGAGTTTGAAAAGCAGAACAGCATTCTAGTAATAATTCTTGTAACAACATCTGAAATTAAGGATTATGTTCTTAACACTTGTCATTTTCTACAGAGCTTGGGAGAATTGGACATAAATTAGGGTGGGGAAATACTCCTTCCGAAGACTGATTTTAAATAGGGACCAAAAAAGTAAAGTTGGTAATTTTGTCATCCTAGACTTACACAGCAAGGACACTGAAAGTCAGAGAATGTGCATTTGCATAGTGAGTTACTTGAATTGAGTTGTCAATACCGTTAATTTGCTCATAAAAGGCTACATATCTTCCACAAGTGAAAAGAGGATAAAAAAGTATAAAAATCTTATCAGCCACTAACTGAGGGAAAGCCTCAACAGATGGCCAGTAGTACAAGTCACATTCAAATTTTTACAATAAAGTTCTGCAATTTATGGTCATGGAATTCCCTAAATATGTTACAGAGACAGTCTAAATTGCTAATTAAGATTTGTTTTCTACATAAGCTTGGCTTTCAAGTTGCTGAGATCAGTTCTACTCAGTCCCTTACTCATGGCAACAAGCATAGACTAAAAAATGGACAGGAACACTGAACTCCTTATGAATTTCAAAGGTATCATTAAGAAGAAAAGAGAGATTTGTCATTACAGCTCATCCTGTTCCCTTTTGAAGGCTTTAACCAAACACTCTCTTAATTGCTTATCAAGATTACTGAAATGGATTGGGCAGGCTAAGCCAATTCACTATTACAACAAAATTTCATTTTTTTTCCACTCATGCAACATCAATCTTGAACAACTTCAATAAAAATGGAATTATTTCATTTTTAAAAAATATTGCTAAATATATGTTAAATATTTTTTTCTTGTGTAACATAGAGGATGCAACATCCCTTATTTAAAGGCCAGCTGGCACTGCATTCACTATTACATTGTTAGTGTTCCTGAAATAAACTTCAGAGTCCTAACATTCAGATTTGTCATTTACCAACCAGCTGTGATTAACACTAAATGCTCTACCTACTCAAATTCTGTAAGTATTTCTTGCCATGCTAAATTCAGTTAGACCAGAGTAGGAGTTTTTAATACTATTTATATCAGCCTAGCCAGACCACCTACATATAGTCCTCCTTCTACGTATTTGTGAGATAAGCCTCATGTAAGACTGTATGTTAATCAGAAATTATTATGCTAAACCTGAAAAGAGTATTATCTTGTTCCACACAATTTTAAGAACATTTTCCATTCTGTGTGATGCTACCAGATGCATAATCTACACTTGAGACCTCCAGGCATACACTAAGAAAACACAGTCATGGACTGGCCCAGGAATCCATTCCAAGGATTGCCATTCCAATCTGCTTCTGGACCATCTGTATTGAGCAGGTCACCCTTGCCTTTGAAGATTGTTTATTCTCCAGCTACTTCTTCTATGATCAACAGCAGAGATCCTGGTTCAGAAACTGCTGAAAATTTCAAAACCTCTAGAATTAAATATATATATGTAAAACCACTACCCTCAGTGACTAACTAACACGAAATCTCTGGGTATTTGTGGTTCCACAACTGTTGAAAAGCAAGCCTGTAACAAATCCTTCTGCAGAACAATGCTCCTAAGCGCAGCAACATTTGTTCTATTCTTCTCATTATGTTCACTTTCATAATGAAATGCCTATTTCAGCATTCTACCTGCTAGATGCAAATGTTAAGAGAAAAATATCTCTGCTTACCTGGTAATTCCCTTTCAGTAGTAAAGGTCCACAGATCCATTCAGCCTGCTTGCAGCTTGGGGGTAAACCAGACTCATCAGTCATCAGCATCAGAATATCCTTCACATGTGAAGAAATTCACCCCTCCCCACATCAAAAGCTTCTGAAGCTAAAATAAAGCTAGCCTACTTTCTTCCATCACAGACTGTGAAGTTGTCTTTAAAAAAAAGGAGGGGCAGAGAGGGGGAGACTGTCAATGATGGAGATACTACAAATCATTACATTTCTGTGATCTTTTGTGGAATCCTCAGGATTTTGAGATCATGTCCAAGTAGGAGACCATCTGTACATTTTTAGGGGAGGAATAAAGATTGCGTATGGCAGAGGAAAGCCTTTTTCATCTGCCATGTAGGGAACTGTCAAAATATCCTACCTGCCAGTCATGAATAATCTCTTACTTTAAAGCTTAATATCCAAAAAAACCCCAGTAATCTGGTAATCTTTATCTTTCCCAGGCACAGACGAGACTGCTAAAAAAATGGTGAAAGCTAAAAACTGGGTATGAGTTAGATGTCTCATTGGTGTGCCAATGGGCAGCAGGTCTTAAATCATGGTTTAAAGCACACTGGTGGAAGCTCTGCCCAGTGCTTCAGCTGTTTAAGAAATTAGTTGATTTTGCTACCCCTACAGAATGTGACAGATAACTGTCTTTTTAAAATATGCATTTCATACTGAAAGGACTGTTTTTCCAGCTAAGGCAAATTCCTCATGATGCACTGTTCTGAGAGTCCGACACTAGATTAAACATTAGAGATACATAAAAGGCTTTCCAAGGAAGGTACCTGGATCTCATTCAAGCCCAAGAACCACAAATAAATAATAAACATACAAAGCACTATGAGCACTATGCAGATCTCTAAAATCACCAATTTTTACTGGGAAAAAAGCCAGTATTACAGTGGGCTGAAGCCAACACTACAGAATGAACACATACGGACAAGAAAGGTGCTGGGCATTAGAATATTCATGTTATTACTGTAAGACATGCCCTCGGAAGCCTCACATCCCAATTTATTCAAATTCACTTACATACAAATACTCTGATTTTTCAATTTCAGGAAAAAGTCATGCCCTGTGTTTTGGGTGCTACTCAATAAGGAAGTATTGAAGACAAATAATCCTAGAAGCAAGGGAAAATTCCTAAATGTTACCCATGCTGGGAGGAACAGGTTATGCCTGCTTGTTGGGCAGCTCTAGACACAAACGGCCCCGCAGAATAGGCAAGGAAATTAGACTTGTTCACATTAGACTGAGAAAGGCTGTAAAAGACACTCCTACTCACAGCTTAAATGGTGTAACTTGTTTCTCCAAATGGTTCAACTAGCCAAGAGGACAAGTCCTGCTCCAAGCTGCACCCACCTAATTATTAGCTTAAGTATCTCCCATGCATTAGCATTCACTGTTTTACTCCAGATAGCAACCAAACCACGAGTTAAGAGAACACAGATCACAGAGAAATACAAAAAGCAGCACTACTAATATTAGGACAACTAGTCTGTTATCCAGTCTTAAAGCAGTCTGACACAAATCTTTCTAGAAAGCCCTAAAGCAATACATGAGCTTAAAAGAAGTAGATTTAATCCAGCAAGAAAAAACAGTGCGTTTAACAGCACCAGAAAAGCAGATTGAAGTGGTCACACAGAATAAGAAAAGTTGATATACTCGGAGCATGGCTATTCATAAGCAAGAGGAAAGACAAAAGGTTCAAAGAAGGCCTTGCCTATGTTCTTCAAACATCCAGTTGTGACCCTTAAAAATACTCCTTTTGGCAATACAAAGGAAAATAAAAATAGAAAAGGTCTGCACAGAAGAATTCTTAACAGCACAGTAAAAGTACTGACAGAACTCTACATATGAGTAGTTTGAACAAGTTCAAACATTGGCCTGGGACAGTGAAGCTGAACACTGGCACTCATACACACCAGGCCATGGGAAAAACAGACTGGATATCTGAATTCAAAAGGAAGACATTTCCACTAAGAGTTCACCGCAAGGCAGTTCAAGTCTATTATCTGCCATCAGTCAGAACTTTCTTACTAACATTAAACTACTGCTGTTTGTAGAAGATTTACCATTGCTTTTGCTGCTTTCCCCATTTAAGACTGAGGCAAATTTGCATTGCCACAAGATTACAAGTACTGATCACTGTACTACATGAAGATGAGTTAGAGATTTCACCAGCTGTATTAGGCAGTTTCCTAGACGGCACTGTAAGACTGTAAGAAATTAGGATGCACTTCCCCAAGGTTCTACATACTCTAGTGGTCAGAAGCCCTGCAGCAAGTACAGAGTCTTCAGATTTTTCCCCAAACAAGCCCAACTACAGCAGAATAAAACACCAGTATATATATATTTGTTTGCTCGCTATTTGACAGATCTCATATACAGCACATAGGTCCAGCCTGTTCAATCAAATAACAACATGCATTATTATCCACAGCATACTGAAACTCCAATAAGGCATTTGCAAACATATCCAAACACCTTGTAGAGCCTTATTTAGTCTGCTCAGCCAGAAAAACAAAACTAGCATTACTTTTCAATTCCCACCATTTTTGGGGTCCCAGCAGATGAAAAAGAACAAAGGAAGGAACAACGAGTACAAGTTTGTGGTTTTTAACTTTGGAGAAGCCACAGAGCATTTCACTGCTTTTACCAAATACACAGTGATTGGCAGCACCATCAAATTCACTTGCAGTAAATGATAAAAATTTTGTCAACTAAAATAGGAAAGTTGCATTTGGTAACCAGACTGAAAAAAAAATAAACCTCTTACTTATAGATCTAATGCTAAAAAATCAGTGAAATTTATTCTCAGAAGTGATCCGTAAGGACTTCAGGTTGCAGTTACAGTTCACTACAAATAAGACCTCCCAATAATTCCCATCTGGAATCACACAGAATCTCTGTTGGACATTACTCAACAGACTTCAGGAACAGTTACATTCTGGGTGGACACCCTATACGTTTCCCTCATGCAACACTTTTCTGAGTTGGAAACTATGCATGTTCAGTCCAAGCTTCCTGTTGACTTCCCAACATATTCCCACCTATTTCGAATACCTGATGAGGCAAAAACAACAGCCCCACACATTTGTCTCTGCTTCTTTAAATATAAACCTGATTATAAAAATTTCTACTAAGGAAATTAAAGTGTTTTTATAAAAATACAATATTCATATTCTAAACAGCTAATGTGGGAACACTTCCCAGATCAAAGCAGGCTGGTCAGACTTGAATAAAAGTCTGTCTCTCTAGGAGAACTCACCAAGACCACCAGGACAAGCCTGTGGCTCTTCCCAACACAAGTGAGGACCCCAGATTTTTATCTTCAGTACAGAGGATCATATACCGACTTTGAGGGATGATGGGCTGCATTGCTTTGTTCTGCAAGAGCACATGCTGAAATAGTATCACAACTGCTTAGGATCAGTATGAGGCAAATTTTTACTTTTCTTTCTTGCACAGCTCCACATATTAATATCTCTACAAATTCTGGTACCCCCATTTTAACCATACTTGTTTCCAGTAATCTGCTCCAAAACAGAGGCTATCACCACTAACAGTACCAAATGAGAGGCAGGGTAAGCAATAAGCCAGAGCCACCACAGCCAGTGAGCCCTCAATGAAGCCAACAACCTTCCTGTAGTTACGGTCTGCAAAGCAGCGGTCCACACTATGCTTTTGGGAATCATGCTTGCAATGTTTCTTGTATTTATTTACAGAATCAGGCAGGATCCCAAATTTTTGGCCTTGATTTTCAGTAAATACGTAGCCTGAACAGGCCCCTTCTTAACTGCCAGTGCTAAAAAAGCTGCACAAAAAGTTTTGTGAGCTTTTACAGGAAGAATGTCACAAAAGCCCTGGCCCATGCAATTTTTGGGTAAGACTCTGCCCTAGTCACTGGGTATACATTATCTGTACCTGTTAGTGCTTGTGGGCAGTTTCAAAAGACATTTTCCAATTCTGTTGCAGCTGGAGTGGTGCCAGCTGACAGCTTTCATACCCATGGGAAGTGGCTAAAGTAATGCCAGTCTGAACTTGACTACACTGAAGGAGCTCTTATTATTAAGATACTTTCTGCAGGACTCCTCTATTTAGAAATATCTGGATTTTACTGAACTAACAACAAACCAGTGCAATGGGTAATAGCTATGTGCAGCTATTTGCCAGGGGAAGATACTACAGATGTCTACATATACCCAAAGGAGAAACCGGACAAGTACATGAGAGAGATTCATTATGGGCTATCAATTGGACAAACCAAAACCCAAAGCTCAGGAAATCCTATGAACCAGAAACAGTCAGGGGATGGAAAGAAGAGTAATCAAACACACACTTTTCTTGTGAATCCTCACTAGGCATCTACTTACTGCAACTGCAGAAGGAAGCTGGCTTAGATGAGCCTTTAAGCTGAATCAGCACAGTCATACTCATACATTTAAATGAGGAGACATGGAATTACTAGTTCTCCTTCAAACTGGACGAGATGCCCTTCTCTCAACTAAGGTGAAAGATTTCCCTTCTGCAAGTGTGGATGTTTATTTCAGTCAAAAGGAGACAAATAAACATTGTTCACTTCACTTACCATGTGCTTCCACTTTGAAAGTCTGTCCTTGCAACACTGCTCTACTTTACAGAGGGAACAAACATCTTAAAAGCTTATAAAATTTCAGCTTAAGAGCTGTTCCATGAGTTTTCATTTCCACAGCTCCCACTGAAGTTTTTTTCAAAACCAGACTGTTCCCATAGCTAGTTAGGAACCTTCTAATTTCCACCCTGATCACAGCCAGCTTTTAACCATCTGTTCTTGTGCCAGCAATTGCCTGGTTTTGAGCTAAGCTGCAAGCCATCTGACATGTTCACAACAATGGATCAATGGTCTACTTAGGAAAGCAAAAGGTCAGATCGGCATGACAAAACACCAAATTAATTTTGCACCTAAAACTCCAAGTTATTTTAAATCCTAAAGAACAGAGTTGAACCATACACATACACACTATAGCTTCTGCATTAGCCTGATAATGTCAAGTGAAAATGCCATGTTTTAGGGCTTTTTTAAACAGATCCCTCCAAGTTGAAAGAAAAGTACGAACAAAGACAGACTCCTAAATAATTTTATAGGTGTATTAAATACAATTATGCAAGTTATTTATACAATAAGTGCAACAATAAAGAAAAAATAAATTTAAAAGGTAATAAATTGTAAAGAACTTACTTCCCAATGTTTTCAGGTAGTGCTTGCAGAGAGATGTCATTCACTGAAAGACACGTTAGATTCTGCAATTCAGGAAAGCTTTCAGGCAACCTATGGAGATATTAATTCAAATCAAGGACTTCCAGAAGTATTCTTATTCACGTGAATAAGACTTTATTTAGCAAATGCACACAGAGGGAGGAATACACAGATTCCAGTATGAGTCTCCGAAAATTCTAAGGATCATAAGAAAAGCCCCATGATTAAGAGACGTTGAAATTTATTCTGTGTCAAAGATCAGGTGATATACCACTTTCTTCCCTGCACCCAATCTGCATCTTCAAAAAGCTATAGGGTTTGAGAACATTTTAAGCATTTTCACAACATTGATAAATAAAACCAAACACATTTTAAAAAAAGCAACCGAATTTTTTTACTATTATTTTCCTGTATAATTAAATGGTAAAATGATTAAATTTTATTTTTATTCAGGGTCCAGGTACATACATGCTTATAGCATGGCCATTTTGTACTAGCTGCTAGGCTTCTCTTCAATTGCTGCTTTTTGAAGAAACATTCTGTTCACTATGAGGACAATGTTCTGCTGTTACAGCATTTCACATTTAGTGGTTCACAACACAACAGCATGTTAATCCCCCCTTTTTAAACTATAAAATGCAGTCATATGCAAAACACTTCCGAAGTTCCCAGAGCCTTTAGGTCCATCACCCAGTTGGTCTTCTGCAAAGCGTGGCTCCCCGTTCCCTCACACTGTTCCTGTGCCACTGCTGCTCACTGGCTCTACCAAGAAGCTCAGTTTGCAGTTGCATGAGAGACAGGATGAGGTAAAGGGGCCAACTAGGTAAAGGAGCAGAAGCCCCTGGCCCAGCCACACAACTTCTGCTAGACCCCCTAGAGCATGTAAGCTAAGATCAAGCCGCAGCATTTGGTTCGGTGCCTGCTCTCCCCATCACCCAGCTCAAGGCACATGGTATGACCTGCAGGCAACTTGCCAAATGGAGACACACCTACAGGCAAATACAACTGTGCACAGTGGGGATGGGGAGAAGGAAAAAGGCAAAAAGTGTGGGGCAGAAGGGAATTTTCATGTGATCAATTCTGTACTGCACTGCTTCATATTCTGGACCTTATTAACAGAATATGCTCAGTATCTTCAAAATGTCAGCTCCACTGGAACCATTCATTACCATTTAGACCCGGACAGGTTTAGGAGTCGAGTTAACTGGCTTGATTGTCTTTTGCTCAGCCCTGATGTTAACAGGTAGTTGGACTCAGTGATTATTGTAGGACCCTTCCAATAAGAACTATTCTATCTATAGCAGGCAGTGGACTTCCATATCTATATTAAATCTATATATACGTGTAAATATCTATAAATAAATAAATAAATTATAAATAAACCTGAAATAATCTGAAAACAACTGGAAAAATGGTCTGCCAGCCACCTTTAATGTTCCAGTTTCATCAGTGATTTAAGTTTGATAATGAGGTAACATACTGTGTTAGTGGTAGGACATTGCAAAGATCTCCAACTGGCTTTTAAGCTTAGAGGAAATAAGGACAAGAATCAATGGCTAAAATAAAGCTTCAGAATATTACAGAAAAATAACTACTTGACTTTTCCACCTTTTTTTGCCTGGGCAAATCAGTGCCAAAACTTACATGCCATTATATAGGTAAAACTGAAATTCTGGATCTCATCACAGATATACCTGGCAACCATATGTAAACAGTTTCTGAATATCTGTGCTTTCTAACTTATTAAACTGCTTGGAGTGATGTTTTCCAGGACATGCATATGCTTTGGAGCCACTTTATCAAGACGTTTTAGAATTCCCTTAAATTGTCAACGAAGAGTTATGAGATCTATTTCAACACCACTGAAAAACTCTTTTGTGAATTCCACGAAGCTGTAGCTGTGCATTACAAGTATTGTTTAAAGAAACACATTACTCAGGCCTCAGGCCTTATTGAGCACACAGAATGAAGAAGGATAACTAGAACACTGCTACTGACACTGTTGATTTCAATACCACGAGATGCAGCTCTGAGCTTTATACACTGCAACTGATGCCTGGAAAAAAGCTGCTCAGTGACCCTCACCACTTGTTTATCTAAACATCAGTTCAGCCTCAGTTTGCTTTGCTGGATTTTTGTGGTATTATTATCCTCACTATATAAATAGGCTACAGAGCCACAGGGATTAAGATCACAAGTGTCCTTTTAATGCTCAGCGATGTGACTTTCAGAGAACTTAGGAGGCACTATGGGCAATATTCAAACACACTTCTGAAGAATCTGAGCTGCACATGTGGGAGAAGCAGTCTTGCAAAACCACTGGAGAGGCTTAAGCTATTACAGACTCCTGTTTGTTAGCACTGCAGCAGCCCAGCCAGCCAGCTAACCCTGCAAGTATCTGGCCACCTCAGTACAAAGCAAAGCAGGTCAGCGAGCACCCACTGTGAACACTCTGGCTTATGTGACTCGCTCAGCATCACAAAGGGGCTCTGTGGCAATGGCTGGTTCAAGAAGCAGTTCTCCAAACAGTATTCAAAGGCTTAAACCAGCAGATCACCTCTTCCTTGCTATATCCACCCTCACTTTACTAGATAAATTCCACGTTCTTCAGCAAATTGAACAGAGAAATGTAAACAATACTCGTCTTCCATGCTAAAAGTGTTCATAACATCCAAGGCTCAGCTCATCAGAATGCAGGCTGGCAGCAGACACAGTAGCCACTGACATACACAGTGCATTTCTGCCTCATGTTACTGCATGTCACTGTGTCCCAATTGATGGCAGAGTGATGAAATGCTAGTCCAAGCTCTAATCATTAGTAAAAGCCATTATCTGCAGCGGCTGATCTAAGTCTATTCCAAATCGTCAGGCACCTGGGTTTGTGCCAACGCATTTGTTCTAACCATTGCTTTATCTTTCCCAAGCCTGAACGTGGTTTTCCTATGCATTTAGGAAAAGGAATGAAAACCATTTTATGGACAATCAGATTTACCAAACCATATTTTTCTGGTTGGCTAACAAATTTCATCCCCTCCCATAGAAAGATGCACATCACTTCTTAAATTTAAACTTTTCCTGCCAGAGACAAACACTTTTGGCAGTATTACACAGAGAGCCCAGGTGACAATTTTTAAGGGCTTATTTGAAATTGTAATTGTTACAGCAAGATTGCAATTCTGGTGTGTCATATACTAAGAAGAAGGTGAAGTTACCTAGTCAGTGGATTGCCACTGAAATCTGCTACCTGTAGTGCTCTGCAGAATGAGATGCTTTCTGGTATTTCAGGAATATCTGCAGAAGAAAAAAAAAGGAAAAAGTTATCAGCAACTGTACTGCATCTGCACTGAAATTATTGCTTAATGACAGTAAGTAACTTGCTACTGCAAGGAGTTATCTTGGTAACTTTCAAGACATTTCAACATGCAAGACTGCTCCCTGTCCAAGTACAGAACTATAGAAGCAGAGCAATTTTGTGGTTTTTTCACACCACATTTTCCCCTCCTGCTCCACATTCATCTTCCTACTACTCACCTGTCCTTGGACTGATCTTTATCAGACTCTGCCCATCAAAAGAATCAGACAACCAACATGCTAGGGCTGTCCTAAAGAGCCAAATATAATCGGGACCTCTTGTGATTTGACCAACACATGCCCACATTCTGTAGTGGAAGAAAGTATATAGGAAAGGAAAGAAATGGAAGGAAGAAGAGAATATGCAAGTCTTTCCACCTGTTACATACATTGATGGAGCAGAAACATCCTCTCTTACAGCATAGCCAAGTAATTTGAAAGTATTACTCAAACTGACAGGTCGCAAATAAGTGCTACTACCCTATTTCAGGTTGACAAGAAGTAAACAGAGGTATTTGTACAGAAAACAAGTGGGTTTTTTTTCAAGGAACTTAAATACAGCACATTTATCTACTCAAGTCAGGTACATCTTAGAAATAAAAACTGTCTTCTGGCTCTCTTACAGCAAACTGAATCCCACGAATAGGCTCTGAGTCTTCTGGTTAAGTACTTGTTTACTGTCACTGAGATCCAGCAAAAATGAAACAAATACTTTCGCTTTTCTTGAATCTCAAAATGAATCATTATGATTTATTTTAAAAGTAATTTTAAAACAAAGGCAAATTTTAAAGTAAAAACTAGACTTCTGTTTCAAAGTTTACTGCTATTTCTACTGACCTCAGCAGCCATGTATGATCCAAATACATTGAAAAAAAAATGCAGAAATTAGTTCTTTTCCTACCTAGCTGAGTAACTCAGAATTAACTACCTATGTATTTAGTTCAGATCATCTCCCCAAAAGAGGTGTGATGGAGAAAGAAGGGTAGAAAGGAGGAAAGTACCTGCTCACTAGGTTCATCTCTTGCCAGGTAATCTCAGCAAAAGCATCTGTTTTGCTCAGAACAAAGTCTCAGAACGGTTTGAGTTGGAAGGGATCATCTAGGCCCACCCCCTGCCATGGGCAGGGATACCTTCTACTAGACCAGGCTGCTCAGAGCCCCATCCAGTGCAGCCTTGAACACTGCCAGGGAGGGGGCACCCACAGCTTCTCCGGGCAACCTGTTCCAGTGCATCACCACCCGCACAGGGAAAAACTTCTTCCTAAAATCTCAAACAAATCTAGTCAAATGGACACTGTAACTTTTATCTTGCATTACAGCAACAACAAATACTGGCACTGAGCTTGGCTAACCAACAGCAAGTAAAAAATACGTCATCCACTATCTAGTCTTCATGTTGTTCTTCCCTGGAAACTAGCTGGAAACATTCTGAAAGGGACATCTCTATTTCAAAGCTTCTGAGGACTCAAAATTACTTATTTCTTTGCAACCAAGCCAGTGTCCATGGATTTTAAAACACATTTATGTACACACACAACCCTTTCACATGGAGATACACACTTCTGCATGACAATCATTCTCACAGATTAAAAACAAAACAACAAACCAACCACAAAAAGTAAAGCTGAAGTAAAAGTAACTATCTTAATTTATTTGGGGAAAAAATATATATACATAAAAATGCAATGTATAAAGCAGAAGATAAATCCTCAATGTAAAATTTTCTAAAACTAATCATGCTACTGATCTCCTCCACCAAATTATAGTTTCACTGCCATACTGCAAATGGTTTCTCTTCTGCTTCTGTATGATGTACTACAAAACTCAGAAAATATGACTTCTCAGCCAAACTATTTTGATAAGCTTTTTCTGTTGCAAAAGTCTTGGATATTATCTGTAAAAGCCAACAAGAATCCGATCTAAGAAAAAAATTATTCCAATGTAAGATACTATTTACAATGAGACAGTATAGGCACTGCTTATAGTTTGGATGCATTTGCAAATTACTAAATCTGTTTTAGAAATAAAATGTGCCCTCCCAAAGTATGAAGTCACTACATGAGCAATTACATTTCTTCAACAAGAAATGTAAACAGACATAGGGAAAACAAGGGAAATTTCATTTTTGGGGTTTTTTGCACATTGTCTCTGACCCAGGACACCAAGGTAAAGGGATGTTGGAAGGGAGACTTTTCCATGGTCAAGAGGGATTGGGTTAGAGAACATCTAGATAGACATGACTTCCACAAGTCAATGGGCCCTGTCAGTACACACTCATGAGTGCTGAGGGAGCTGGTGGACA
Source organism: Daphoenositta chrysoptera (assembly GCA_013397915.1). NCBI lineage: Eukaryota > Metazoa > Chordata > Aves > Passeriformes > Daphoenositta > Daphoenositta chrysoptera. Next base: position 344,404 of record VZRO01003923.1, on the reverse strand, counting down.
CCACAGCCAGGCCACTCACGATCACCTCTGAAAGGTCATGCGGATCAAGAGAAGTGTCTGAGTACTGGACAAAAGCAAGTGTCACCCTGGTCTAAAAAAAGGCAAGAAGGAGGACCCAAGGAACTGCTGGCCTGCCAGCTTCACCTCAGTCCCTCCAAATGGATGACAAGAAGGTGATCGGGGTAGTCAGCATGGATTCACACTGGACCAAATTGATTGCCTTCTACAATGAAACAACTATTTGGATGGATGAGGGGAGAGCAATGGATCTTGTCTCTTTGGACTTTAGCAAGGCATTTGACACTGTCTTCCACAATAACCTTGTAGACAAACTCAGGAAGTGAGGACTGAATGAATGGACAGTGAGGTGGACAGAGAACTCGCTGAGCTGTGATTCCACACCTGGAGTGCTGTGTCCCATTCCGGGCTCCCCAGTGCAAGAGAAACAGGGAGCTCTGAAAGAAGTCCAACAGGGTGCAACAAAGATGATTTAGGGACTGGAGCACCCCTCCTACAAGGAAAGGCTGAGGGAGCTGGGCCTGTTCACCTCAAGAAGAAACAAGTGAGAGGGGAACTCATCAATGTCTATCAGTATCTCAAGAGAGGGTGTCAGAGGATGTTTCCAGGCTCTTCTTGGTGGTGCCAAGCAATAGGACAAAAGGCAACATGCAGAAACTGATGCACAGAAGTTCCACCTGACTATAAGGAAAAATGTCTTTACTGTGCAGGTGACCAAGCACTGAAACAGAGCGCCAAGAGAGGTTGTGGAGTCTTTTCACTGGAAATGTTCTAGAACCAGCTGGACACAATCCTGTGCAATGCGGTCTAGGACAATCCTGCTTGAGCAGGAAGGGTGGATCAATGAGGGGTGATCAAAGGGGGTGATCCCTTCCAATATTACCCATTCTTTGATTCTATAAAGTGCATTTTCCTCCCCCTCGCTTGATACTTTCACTATTCATTTTTCTCCTCTGCCTATCTAGACAAAGGATGAACAAAAATTCAGTGCAGCTCTCTGAAGTGAGGTTCATTATACATTAACTGACTTCAAAAAGGTTGAAATATAACTCACTTTCATTGCCAGGCATCTTAAAAAGATTTCTCAAGCAAAACACAAGTTACGAGAAGATACTTTATCACTACATGTGAAGACTAGTGTAACATTGCATTGAATAAATAAATTCAGAAGAGAAAATGAGAGGAGCATTTTAGTATATGACAAAAAACTGGAGTGATAATTATAGCAGAGAAGATAATGGTACACAATAAAAGCATTGACATGACCAACTGGAATGCAAAGGAGGATATTAAAATATATTAAAAAGTCCATGTGTCTCTTTGATGTATTAAGAACCTTTCACCATTAGTGTTGACTACTCAATTTTGTTACAGACATTAACATGTATGTACCTGCCAGTATCAGCAACAGTAAGGCTGAATACTTTTCTTGCCACTGCTGGATAACCAGCTCAAATCCTACTTAAATATCTAGGATTCTTCTAATGCTACACACCGACGAATGCTCTGCATTTACACGATGCCCCAGATGCTCTGGCATACAGATTGTGCAGCACTGCTAATAATAAAGCCATAAACCAAACATAAGCCCTGTGACACGTGACAGTACAAATACACTGACAGCAGAAAAGAAGTTGTGGCTGCAGAAGTGGATCAAAATCAAGCTCAGCAGTCATGTATGCAAGAGGGCATGTGACCCCTTCTCCACTCAAAACACCTCTTCAGATGTTTATTGTTATAGTCTGCACAAGAATTTGCTAACAATTTAGCAAGCCCTGTACAAGTAACTTTAGAAGTAAGTTTGCCACTAGGGAATTCTGTACTGTCTGGATGAGGAAATTACTTCTAAAAATCCTTCTGTTTGAAGGATTTCTTACCTTTTTTCTTTCTTAAGATTTTTCAACAGTTACGTCACTCAATCCACATTCCCCCACTTTTCTTCCTCTAATGGCTAGGAGGGTAATTTTTAAACTGATAAAATTTTTGTATGGCACATTTTTCCAGCGATTTGTATTAAATTTCAAGAACTGATAATATTTCATTTACCCAAAGGCTACAGTACAGACAGCATCCTTTATCCATCCTGTAATATTGAACATAATTTCCAATACCTAATCAATTTCACAACAGCAATGGCCAGGAAAGTCCTAGGCTGTGACACGGCTGCCAGACCAGAGCTACTCAACAGTGACTCTTGATCTGATCAAAGTAAAAAGTATTTTTGCAAGAACTTAGCTGAAGTCTCAGACATGAGAGATGCACCACATTCCTAAGGCAGCGTTTACCATGCTCAAGAGTCTTTCAGTAAGCAATTACTGGATGCAGTCCAGTATGTTCCAGCTATGAAGGCGACACAGAGCACTGTGCATCAGGAGCACTGGAGCTGGCACACTGCATACACCCCAGCAAAAGTCAGCTGATTTACCTGGTCATAGTGGAAAGTCCACCAATATGTATATACAGCACTTTTCCATAAGACAAAACACCTTTAACTGCTTAGTGACTATTAGTAATTCATAAATGTAATTAAGCAGTTGATTAGTTTACACCAAATTTATACCCAGGGAAGCCCATTCTAGACTCAAAGACTGTGAATCCATGCAGCATTATCCCTCAGGAGAGATAACCAGCAGCAAACCAGGTCTCATCCATTCAATTCAATACAGATTATTTTTCACCCTCCTCTTTTCACGTATGTAATATACATTATCAACTACAGTAGTTACACACACAGACACACACACACACAAGGTCCATTGAAGCATTAAGCACTGGAATACTCAAGTGATTTAAGTACCTAAAGGCTCTCTTGTCACTTCCAGGGAGGTTTCTCTGTGCCACCCACCTTCTCAGAGGGATCTCTGAGACGCCTGCCCTTGGAAAAGCTGTTTTCCAGCCCTGCTCTCCACCTCCTCCTCCTACTGCCCACTTTGTCAAATACCTTTCAAGTGATAATTTGCGCCGCAAGCATTTGTTTGTCTTTCTGAAGGGCTCTCCAGCTGGAAAGCCCAGCTGAGCAGGCTGCCGTGTCACAGATGTCCCCACCACATCTCTCTACCCTCCCAAAACCAGCCAAATGCAGCTCCCAAAAGGGTCTGATCCTGCAAGGGGAAGGGATGGAGGAAGGTTACTCATCCTCTCCCTCGATGTCCACAGTGAGATCATGGCATAAATAATGATCAGACAGGTTTCCCCTATTTCAAAACCAGGAGGCTTTGCTACTAGCCCTGAAGAAAGAACTAATCAACCTCTTTAGGTAAAGTGCTACAATTTTGGGGGCACAGTGTGACAGGAGTCATGCGGGTCTTGCAAAATCTGTTGAGATTATGTACATACATACATACATACATATATACATACAACATACAAGAGAAAAAGCTCTTTTAAAACCTGTCTTTAAAGTTTCAAAGAAAATTCACCAACAGGTTCAGGTTGCACTTTCTCAAGTAAATCCCTTACTGAATAATTAACAAGAAACTGAAGAGACATGTCTCATTTCTCCTGCTTCTGGATACATCCCTTTTCCAAACGACTAGAGCACCAGGGAAAAAAGTCCTCACAAAACAGCATTTCATGCGTACGTATGTGTTAGACACGTTACTTGAAAGAAAATTGTGCAGGGACATCAGAACAAGCTGGGTTTTTGAACAGATAGCACGTGGTGACTCAACAGGCTATCCTTCTCAGCTGCAGCGAGCAGCAGTAAGAGATCAGGAGCTGTAAATACGAAACAGGAGGAAAAAAGAAGTGGGGGAGAGAGAGGGGAGAGCTTGAAGACCAGATTGGAAGGAAACAATAGTTCCAGGTGAATCAAGTGGAAGGGCCCAAGTTTGACAACACATGTATGTCTTTTACCTTTTCACATATACATGCCAGTCAAGAGTTAAACAGAAGAGTTAATGGAGATGTTTTTATAAGAATTTCCACCTTGGACCTCACGGATAACAGGAATGAAATACTTTTAGTCTGAGAAGTAAGAGGGGGAAAAATGTGAAAAGTATCATTCTACCTACGAAGCTGTGTATGACAGAAAGTGTTTGAAGTATTTTAACAGTAAAGTTCCAGATTTATTGGATTAATTCTTCAGTAACTTCATTGTCACGTCATCTTACCTTCACAATAAAATAGAAACTGAAACCCAGGCAAATCTGTGAATACAAGAAGAATGCCTGTCTGCAGATAACCATTTCGTGATCTCTAATCTAGATTATCAGAAAACGAAGTCTTTATTTTATGTCACTCCTACATGTATTGCCTGATGTTTAACACTCTAGCTGATACTTCAGGCAGGCCTAAGGTTTCTGTGTCCAACTTGGCCTGCTCCTTTCCATAGCTTTCCCTTGAATTTATATGAAGGCACTATTGCTAGATGCACAACACAAGTACATTAGCAAAGACTCATCAGAAGGAACAGTTAAATCTGGCAGAATACACCATGATGGAAAAATCCACTTTTCTGTAATCCATTTTAAAATAATATATTTTAGACTTCTCAAATTATTTTATCAAGAGATTTCATTTATCTTCTCTTTCTCAATCACAGTCAGCACTTGCTGCTTCTTTCTTCTCCTTGATGAGAAGCCCTGCTCAAGAACAAGGTCCAGTAATTTCTCTCCGTACCTTACTTCTCCTGCTGCATATAAAGCTTTCCTCTTCCTCCAACCTACTGACATCAAATTAATTTTAGTGACACAGATTCACAAATCAAATTCACTTTTACATCACTTCTTCAAAGCAAGCAAGAATTTCTATACGTCTGAGGGACTCTGCAGAGCTCCAGAGTCCAAAAGTAATCTGCAGTAGGTGTTTCCTCCTTCCCTAATATGCTCCTTTGTACATCGATCCCTAAACTTCATGTGCAAGACATTAAAGTAATGATGTTTTCAAGTACAAATTTTAAACTAACCTCAAGGGAGAGATGGGAAATAATACAAAGAAAGGTATGTCACAAGGAACTAGATGTGTAAAAAAAAAAAAAGCAACCCAAACATAAAAACCCAAACATGCAACACAACTGTTAGCAAGCAACCATCTAAAAGAGAAAAAAACTCTCTGATCTCCAAGTCTGCTTCACTTTCATTAGAACAAAAAAAAAAAAAATCCCCAAAATCCCCATAAAACCAAAACCCAGTCACTGTTCAGATCCTGACTGAAGCTTAAGATACTCTACCACCACACAAAACAGTAGTCTCTGCTGGGATGTTCCATCCCAGGGTTGCACTGACTGCATTCACAGGATGCTTTCTTGTATCAGATAAGACATGTCCATGCAGGAATAGGAGAGCAATTCTTGTTTGTCCATAAGCACTCACCTGGACACAAATCAGTTCAGAAGACAAACAAGCAACATCCACCAGTTGCATACGTTAACTAAATAGATGCATTTGTCAACTATACTGCCTTCTGGAACAGGTTGCTGGCTTGGGGTTTTTCTTCGTCCACTGAGCAAGAAAGCATCAATTCCCATTTATTTCTCAGCATTCCAGGTTTTGCTATTTGCCACCAGACCTGTGTCAGCACATTCATGTCAAGGCAGCTGGTGGCAGGCAGAGAAGAAGAGGATTTCATGGAGGAAGTCCCCACTCAGATGCTGTGGAAGTGCAGCAGAGGTGGACAGCCAGACTCCAGGCAAAAGCACAAAACAAGAGGAGCAGTTGCCAGACAAGGGAGCAGAGTCCATGTGAGGCTGCGGGACTGGATGAGAAGACTCAAAAGTGCTTCTCCCCACTTAGCTTATCTCTTCACTGTAAAATAGCTGGATCAACAGACCAGGCTGAACGGAAACAAGTGTTCAAGACCTTCCTCCCTCAGAATTTCTAGTTTGAAAAAATACTGGTTATCCTGCTTTCAGTGGGGGACAGGAGAAGGGAAACACTTACTCACTCTGTGAGCATAAGGGAAATAATCCTACAATACAGATGACAGGTATACATTTGAGAGCAGATGGCTGAATTAAAAAGGGAAAGCACTGAAAGATGTGCAGGCACTGATACAAACAAGTGAGCTGAGTCTCAGAGAGCAAAGCAAAGATTCTGCACCGCTCTTCAGCAGGATGGACTGATGAACGCTCTGCAGGAAAGATGCTGCCTGCTCACCTGGCTCTCTAATGACTTGTTGAATAAAATTTACCTATCATGCAATGCATGTGGTGTCCTGAGGATGACCAAGATCTCTAAAGAGACTTTCAATTAGGTTGTAAAGCAGCTAAAAAGAATAAACACTTCAAATAAAGAGCAGAAATATCTAATCACCTGCAGCTGAATGTGGAACAGAAAAATACCATTGTTGTAGAATTCTCCAAGTACCCTGAGAGCTGATGGCAGAACAAAATACAAGTTTCTAAATTTGCAAATGTGATCCATTTTGGAGGCAAGGAAAACATAAGAATAAGGCTCATGGAGCACTTGGGACACTGATCTTCTAGAGAATGAATTCTGAAGTCTTGGACCCTGCCCAGACCTTGCATAGCAGCAGCGTAGTCTTTCCTTAGAGAGTGTAGTGGCTATTGAGATGCTTGTGAGGAACCATCTCTACTGTTATGGTAATCCTAAAGTAGCATATTTATCTTTGGTCAAACCTGTAATTATTTTCATATAAATGACAGCATATGGCAACTGCGTGGAGAGAGGATTTTGGAAGGAACATATCCTGATGTCACAAGACTCGTGTCCGGAACAACCACACTATCAAATACAGTCATAAGATCAGTTTAGCCAGAAACTACAAAAATGGGTAGCAACTAATATGCCATGTAGCCAGACTTCTTCTCTAAGGTGGGTATGAAATATGAACTGTACACATTAAACAAACAGTATTACTCTTATTGGATATCATAGTAAAGAACCATGCTGAGATTTTGGTACCAAGTGTCATGCAGAGCCAAATATAGCTTAACAAGGTGTGCCACACACAGATTTCCTCAACAGATGCCACAGCCAAACCCATCTCTCCTCAGTTCACAAAGTAATGGATCCCAGCTCCACTGAGCGCTGAGTCAGCAAACAGAATCAGAATAATGTATCTACCAATAACATAAAAATCCATTTAATTCTGCCAGTGCACTCACAGCTTTTCCACAGTTTTGAGACTTGGGGCTTCGACATAACACCAAACTGCAAGGTCACGGACCACTTCCACAGAAGAACATACCATTGGAGTCCCCTTACCTGCTGCCAGCTGGAAAGCCACTACAGACAGTCAATGCAAAACTGCCAGCACAGAGAACCTACCAAAGCTCTGGGCCAGCATGACCTAGTCCTCGGTACACACATTCAGTGGGAGCAAGAGGAGCAGCAGAAAAGCCTGCCAGGCTTTGATGACAAAGAGACAGCATCTCACAGGTAGACACAGACGTGCCAGAAGCTCCTCTCCTACAAAAGCAACGGGGTTAGCCTGCATCAGAGACAGGGGTGGACAGCAGGACGGTTCAAATGCCACTCCATTGCCCAATGTCTAGCATCACAGCTCACAGTGAGTTTCTTTTCGTGCTAAAAGAGCGGAATGAAACAAGCTGCTGACAATCTGTATATGGCTGTGAAAGTGTATGACACTGGGAACAAAACCTGGCTTCCACAGCACACCTGTTAAGAGAAAGTGTGTGCAGGATAGAAATTTCTTTCGAAGAGGAATACAACGGTTAAATCAACACCTTCAGGGCATTTTAAGGAACATGCAATATCACGACAAAAACACATCAGGGGAGTTTGGAGGATTGAATGTTTATCAAGGGCAAACAAAAACCCTCTTCCTGGAGAAAAGGGATACTAAAAAGGATTGCACCACCTCTGCAAGAACACAGCATACATACATAGTATACATAATCCCGAATATCAGCATGGAATACATGCATTAATTAACTACAGAAACTTTACTCATTGCTCCTCCTGTCTAGAAGAAGCAACAGAACAAGAAAAACCATTAACATTTTAATGAACCTGGGATGGCAGGGCCCTAAGCTTTAAGAATTTGGCCTCCAGGGGTTGTGCAAGAAGAAAAGGGGGAATGGAGTCGCTGAAGGAAATCTCTGGGGGATGAGCAGCATGGGTATTGCTGCAACTCAGAGGGATATGAAACAGGCATGCCTTTGGAAGAAAGGGAAGCTTAATGAAGTGCCAGTCCAGGCACCAGGAAAGAACTGCAGAAACTGCAGAAGCTCATCTTTCTACCTCGGGAGATCGCACTTCATGAATCACAGGGTCTTTCAGGAATTGCCTGAGGGAATGCCCAAGTACTGTGGGAAAAAAACCAGCACACAGGCACTTCTGACTGTGCTTAGAGCAGAAGCTCTCCCTCTGTCATGCAGAGCAAAAACTTTCACTGGAGCTCAATGCAAAGCACTGGAGCCATACCCAAACTTTAGGGTCATCAAGCAAGAATGTTTCAGTGATCCAGTGTCTTCACAGAATTCACCCATTATACGTACGAGAATCCAGGAAAAGATTTAACCAAGCCTGGGGAGTGTGAGGAAACCAGAAGTAGTTTCAGACACACAGTAGGTGAGTATCTCAGGGAATACTCTGAGTTTCAGACATGTTTTGCCAGCAAGTCAAAAGCTCAGGCATCCACTGTTGAAATCCTACAAGTCTGTTTTCTTTAACCTTGGAATGAGTACATCAGCTTTTTGAACAACTTGATACCAAGACGCAGAGATAAACTGAATTGCCAAATAACCTTCAAAGTGTTCACCATCACTATGCTGTTTTCTTAGCACAGCTTCTCTGCCCTCTTATATTCCAGTCCTTGATTCATCCATTCAACCTTTGTGCAAATAACAGCCTCAGCCAGACTAGAAAAGCACAGTGGGGATGCTTCCTAGGAAAATCTGCATGAACACATGGCCTTTCAGGGAATAAGAAATAGCATCAACATGCAAATAATCCAGGAAAATCTTAGGAATATATGGCTGCTTGCCTTCCCAAATCCTTTTCCTTCTGCACCACTGAGGCTATCCTTACCCTCCCCAGACTTCTCTCACATACACAGGGAGCATCAAATTTACATCTGCTGAAGATTTTTTGGTTTTATTTCTTAGAAAGACTTTTGTAGTTCTAGATTCACTCATTAACCAAGAAACTGCTTGAATAATTAATCACTGTAGCACATTTTTAGCATATACTAGCACGCCTTGGGCATTTTAAAACACCTGAGAATTTAAGAGAGACGCACTGAAGAATTTCCCTTTGGACCTTTCCCGAGTGCCTACGAAGCCGGGCTATTACACAGCACACAACACTGTGTAACACAGGTACCCAGAGCTACCTCCAAAGACCAGAAGGGACTGATCCCTCCTCTAGATTCAACACCTCACTCCTGCTCCAAACACAGCTGGCCACTGCAGCCTGGAAGAGCACCCAAGTCCACCCATATGATATACCCACCATCTCACACGGCCTCAAAGATCATATGCTGACCAAAGGGTTACAAAGTAGGAGAAAGGAAGATATGTTACCATTTTATTATGGGGGAAATGGAAGTACTCTGTTTATTCAAAACCCTTTCCTCCTTCTGTGACGAGAGGTTAAAATAGAAAAAGCTATTCCTGTGCAGAGAACACTAAATGAATTTATAACTGCATTTTTAAGCGCTTGATGAAACAGAATGGCCAGAACTGAAAGCAATTAGTGCACCAAACCAGACAACTAGAACAACAAAAAACACAGAACAATGATCTCTTATTTCCCAAGCTCAGATGTCACCATCACACTTTCCTATTCGTGCAGCACACTGCATTTTGAAAAGCAGGGCTGTTTTTCTCTGCCTGAAAGGAATACGAAGAGTTCCTATTTTTTTTTTTTTCCTAAGTAGTTTTGGGCAGTTAGAAAAACAAGACCTTTTGGAGTGCAAACCACTGAACAGGACAGACCTGTGGCAGGTTTAGAACAAGACATACTGGAAGGTGGGTTCAAAATACGAAGCTCATAAATTAAAATACTGTAAATCTCAAAAACCTTTTGCCAGAATTCCCCCTGCAGCATCCCAGATGAAGTGTGTTTTGCCTTTTGATTTGAAGAACCAGGAGACAACCATGAAACGACCAAACAGAGGAAAGTAATACTAGTTATCTTCTGCCATAGCCTCCCTGCACCACAATGCACAGTGCATTTTTCATTTGAAGAGTCAAGTCATGCAGTAACTGTGACATAATTAAACAGGGGGAAACCATATCAGTCACCTTCTGCAATGAACCACAGACAAAAGAAAGCAATGCAATAAAATGGATAATTAACATTGAACCTTGAATACAGGAAAGCAACTGCTCCCTGCCACCTGCATTAGTTCAACCCATCACTGGAGAAAATACTTCCCTGTGCAGTAACTTCTAATGACACACACATCTACCCAGCCATAAACATTCACACCATCTGCTCTTGTTACAGTTGAGTACTAAAGCCAACTTTCAAGTCAGGCTGACAAGAGTTCACATGGCTCTGATCCACCAGCTCTTTTTCAACTAGTTATTCATCTGCAAAGAGAATTACTAAGCCAACAGAGGGTTTCTTTTTGTGTAAGGTCTGTCACTGACAGCACCCAACTCAGCCAAACTCAGTAGCCAAATACCACATCAACTAATGTTCATGTATTTCTAGAATGTTTTAACTAATCTGTCTCTTCTGTCTCTGGTTTTTTGTTTTTTTCCCCAGTTTTCTTCTCTTAAAAGGTTTTCCAAATATGTGCATAAAATTATATGGTTCACAGGAATTTTTCAGCACTTGCCTGGAGACTCATTACGCTTCATCAATTATATTATCAGATAAAGATAGAATTTAAAGCACCAAACAAATAAAGGAAATATGCTAGAGAAAGGTGAAGTAGCAACAGAATATTCTTCAGTCACAGAGTCAATGTGAAGTTAAACCATAAAGAAAAAATGGCTCTCGGTTACACTGTTTATTTTCTTGAATATTCAATTACAACCCTTATTTATTTACAAAGTTACACAACCTTGATCACCCCTACCCCTTCCATCACAGCTCAGAGAGCATTTTTATGCACATCCACTGCATGTCAGGAGGCAAAAATAGCTGACAGTTGCTCTAATTTGGTAACACAGATTCACTGTTTCTAGATCACTGGGTCATAAGATTGCTTAAAGGTGACCCACCAGCCCCTGAACTTCTTGTAGAACTGATAAGTTCACCAGGCCACAGAAAACAAAAATGGTTTCACTCCATCACAATGCACGACAATACATGCAAAAAGCATTGCAAGCAAAAGATAAACCCATGTAGTTTCCAACAACACATTTTAAAAGATAGTTTCTCCCAGCATTCTTTTCTGAATGTGTCTAGGCAGATGACAAACAGGTTGATTCTTCTTCCAGAAGTACAACCAGAAATACCAGCACTCTGCCTCTTGCTAATCCCAGGTAAAGAGCAGAGCATGAGATAAAGAACTGGACTTCTAACCCACAGGCAGTCCTTTTTTTAGGACAGAAAGCAGCTTTATTTTTTTTCAACCGCTTTTTTTTCTTTTTTCTGTTTTTTTCCATCTCTAAATGCCAGGCATTTCAGAGAGCTTGGGAAAAGAAGTCAACATTGTGACAGATACACATATAAAACTACCACATAAAGCAGTTTTTAAATTGGAAAATAAAGAGGGCTCTCAGAAACACAGAACTACAGTAAAGGATTATTTTATTACTGTATTTCTACCACAAGCTCCCCTCTGCTCTTTCCCTCCTTCCCATCTAGAACTACAGGCAAATCCATGAATTACACAAAAAAGTGTTCTGCAGGACATAGATAATTTCTGAGACAGAAAAACCCTACTAACCCAGTTTTCTAGACCATGTCATAGGACAGTATAGAATCAAACAAATTAACTTTGGAGCTTACCATTTCGAGACAAATCAAGTTCCACCAGCTGCATGAAATTCGCTATTTCTGGAGGGAGCCGCTGGATTTCATTATCACTAAGTCCAAGTTTCCGTAACTTCACAAGCTGGAAGAAAGGCTGAAAGAAAAAAATTACACGTCAGAAAATAGTCACATAACTCACATATAGGCATGATAAACGATGAGGAATAACTAGAATCACTTTCAAAATGTGAGCTAATTAAAGCTATTGCATGGCATTAGTTACACAGATCTCTTTCAGACCTGTATCAGAACGAACATTTTGTTCGCATGTAAAAATTAAAACAAACTCTAACCTGCATTTTATCTAAAATGAAAATTTATGTAAAAAAAGTAACCTGTAAAGCTTGCTGTTAAAGATCATTGTAGATATACACTAGCAAAATCCAGAGTGCCAGCTGCAAGTCATTAATGGGGTGAGGCTACCAGGCACAGTAATTAAAAGCATCCTAATTACACACCAGGGCTCATTAGGAAGTTAATGCAGAGGGTCACAGCTCGAGAACGAGATCCAGAAAACTGACGAGGAGATGCTGACAAGGTCTTCTTCACCAGTGAACACCAAAACCAACTAGGTTACAGAACCAGCCTCCCTCAGGAAGGCTTTCTTTCCAGCTTCAAACACCCTCTGTTCTGTGGCCCAGTTTCAGAAGGACTAATGAAAGTTGGGCAGGATACACACCATTTCAGGTCTTCTTTGCTTGAGGAAAATCCTGGCCCAGCCCTGTCCACAGTGAGTACACAGGGACACAACGCTGACAGGATGGCAACGTTCCCTGAGCCCCAGCTACGGGCTCAGGGGGTCTGGCAGCACCCAAGACAAAACAACAAACAGGCCAAGCTGAAAGTCAGGTCAGCCCCAGGCACTGGGAGCAGCTGGTGACCGAAAGGGAAAAATGATCATTTAAAACCTAGTGAGATGCAGGTATTCCTAAGAAAGTTGTGGAGCTCTTATCACAACTTTCCTCTCTTCCAGGCAGGCCTTTCAAGGAGAGTGACAGCAAGGGGTGAGGAGGATTTGTGCAGAACGAAACGACTTTACATACAAGTCATCCTGATCAAAACTGAACGGACTCCTCAAATTCTGAGCGAGTTTTGTGCCCCCGGAGTGCACGAGGAGTTTCACCCAGCAAGTCAGAACGCTTGCATCGCACCCACTCGCAGCATGGGTTCAGGCCTGCACCCCATGGGTTTGCCCCCGTAAGGCAACTGGAAGATACTCGTAAATTTGGGATACATTTAAATTTGGGATTACATTTAATCACCTGCAATCCCTTCTAGGAAATTAGCACCTCTTTTTAGTTTTTGTTTTATTTAGGTGCTGGAGTATGTGCTCTAAACGTCACTCAGATATGACTTAGTTGACACAAAAAGGGGCAGTAAGGCATCCTACTAGGACACAAGATAAAAGCAGTCTCATGGATCTGTGTTACAATACAGGTTTTCAATCTTATTTTGAGCGTCTTGTGTTCAAGACCATAAATCAGGTTTTTAAGTGCAGAGTTTTGCACTTCTGCATCAATCTTTCAATATACACTGTCACAGAAAAGTAAAACACAACTAAAACTAATGCGTTTTCCCTCAAAAACGGGTTCCTTTTAGGGGATAAAAAGGATAGAGCTTTAGGAAATTTATAAACACTCAGCAGTAAAAGATGCACCAGACCTGAATTGAAATTTCAAAGGCATTTTTGAGTCAGAACGGCACGCCTCCCCCCTCCCCCATATTAAAAGCATTTTATAATAGAGCTGAAATTTTAAGAGGAAGGTTAAAAAAAACCCATATATTTCCATACTTCTAGCTCCTTAAAGACATATATTCCAATTAAAATAGCCCAAGATGCTTTTCAATCCTTCATTGTCCTCAAAAGATTCGTAACTACATTTTCATATCGTTACCATCCTTCTCTTAAAACAAATGTGGCTTTTTCTAAATATTTATTAATATGACTAAACCAAGAATCCATCAGAAGCTTAGAAAAGCACTGAAAGACACTTTTGTGAAAACACAGCAGGAGTACACCCCACAGAAGAAATCCCAATCTGTCCTAACACTCCAAAATAAATACTTGCCAAAATGTGTTCCTCAAGGCAGCGTGTAGCTGCTAAACTATATGACAGCTATAAATATTGATGTTCTACTACAATTCTTATTCTAAGCAACAGTTGTCCCTGACAGATATTCAATGGCAAGTGAGCAAAGACAGAAAGAACGTGGTTAAAAGACAGAATAGTCATCAAAAGCCTGTTAAGAGCTGGATATCCCTGGGAAGGTTTGAGGGCCCTCATGAGTACCATGTGTCAATGCATTATATATTTATTAAACATGCAGAGCACGTGTGCACCAAGCAGTATTACACAATATTTAAAGACATTCCTGTTTCTTTAACCGACTATTACTTAAAAGACAAATTAACTGGAAGCTTTATTTTCCGTTTGCATAACAATTTTTAATGAATGACACAATTTCCTAGATAAAATCAAACTGCAGTCACATTAATGGCATTTCTTTGAACTTCTCCTCTGGTTTTTTTTTTCCTTTAAACTACAGGACTCAACCATTCTTGCATGTTTAGTGCATCCTACTCCCAGTTCAGTAAATGTTCTTCCTTTATCTAAGGCACATCATTAGTGCTCTGAAGCACTGCTGGAGAGGCAAGGAAGTCCTTTTGGCCATGTATGTTTTACCTTCCAAAAAGGCCACAGGGAACAAGAGAATTAAAAGCTTACTCAATAGAGTTCAACAAACGTAAACAGATATATATCTATATATGTATGTATGTATGTGTATAAATATCTGCAATTTCTTAAATCCATGCCAACAAGAAACGTGTTCCTAATTTGAGGTATCTAACACAATTCTGCCTCTATTTGATAAGCTCTTACACTATCTAAAGTGCAGTGGGGTTGTTGGCCAGAGCAGCAGGCTCTAATAGGATGCTTTGATTGCAGACCCAACGTCTCTATGAGTATCTTGGCAACACTTTTAATGCTGCTTAGTTTAGCCAGCCTAATTAATAGTGCCTCAATGAGAAAAATAATGCCATGAGCATAAGCACTGAAGTAGCCTACACCTTGCTATTTAGTAACAATTCCCAATCCTCAGTTGAAGCTTTCCCTGCGATCAAAGAATTTACAGAGGCTTCTATTATATGGATTTTCTAAGAACATACATCTTGAACAGATCCCTTCTGTCACTGGAAAACTAACCAAGTCTCTCTCACCCGGACACATACTTTAAGAAAAACTTCATTCTGACAAAATTGGGTCGATGTCAGCCAGCGGAAGAAAAAAAAGTAACAGATAAGTGCATGACTCACTGAAAAGTATAAACAGTGTGATCCCACAGTCCTCATTTTCTATACTTTTTTTTTTTAAGAATACCACTACAACTGGTACTCAATTCTAGAAAGAAAAAAAAAAGTTAAGAGAATTTAGCCAAGCTAGGACATTTTCTTCCATGCAAGTGGCCAAAACAACATATCTCTGGGTTTCTTTCAATGGCTCACTCCTGAAACAAAGAACATTCATACCTGAGAATCCTCCCTGAAAATTCAGCACCTTAGCTGATGGGAATAAAAAAAACCATAAATGGAAATACATTAAAACAACAGACAACTGAAAGTAAACCCATAGGAGGGAACAAAGACTCATTTGCGGCTAATGCTGTTTAAGGGGAGGAGCAACATTTCAGCGACATCTGAGCTGCTAGAGCCTTTGCAGTGCTAGAGACATGTCACACTCCACACCCATCTGGCACAGGTAGCATAACTACATGTTTACTGTGTTAAGCATAACGCTTCCATTAAAAGGCTACTACTAGCAGCAAAGAGAATTAAAATTAGAACCTTTACGAATCCACTGCCTAATTCTCACAATGGGCCAGCATAAGCAGTAAAAATTAGAATGAGATGTAAAGGAGAAAGAAAATTGCAAATTAACTTGTTTCACGATTACATACGCACGAGATAGGATGAGGTTTGTTGGGTTTTTGCTTCACTTTTTGGGTTTTTTTGCAGGCACTTGAGCTTGTTGCTGACAAGATTAAGAATTTGTAAGCATTTGCTGTTATGTCAAATTTCCCTTAGACACCAGTATGGATTTTCCACATACACATGCTGCCTCAGCTTTTAAGGCTTCTTCAGGCAATTACATTACTATACTGAAATGAATTAAATAAGCTATAAGACAGAGTATGTTACTAGGTTCTGTTTCTTCAGTATATCTGTATTTATTTCACCCATTTTCCAACTTACAAATGACCAGCTAAAGGCTATCTTGTGCAATTAAGAAGCGGCACATAGTAATTTAAACACAGTTTAACCTAAATGCATTCTTGTTTCACATCTTACTTCAGGCTCCATTTTCTTCTCCTACATTGTAAACAAAAATCAATGGGGACACCATTTCATTTGTTTACTTCCAATCACCAGCTATGTTTCCTCCTTCGGTCATCGGATAAGGCAAATTACGGTCAGTCCTTCCCCACACTTTTTATACTGCCTCAGAAAGACCTTTTTTGAGGTCTTTCTTCAAGCAAACACAAGTAGAAGAGGTAATTTTGGTAAGCAAAGCAGTGAACAGGAGATAAGGCATCAAATCCATGAAATAACCTTGCAACACAGCTGCTCCCCAACAAGGTCCCCAGCCCCTTGCTTTTGGCCCCTAGAAGTTATCATTTTGCCTGCATTGTTGCACAGCTTCAGTGGGAGCAGAAGAAGCCCCACTCATTTTAGGTGAACACACTGCATGGTGGTCAGGACACTATGAGGAAAACAAAGATTAAATCCCGTAACGAAGCAGCACCACTGAATTCAAGCATTCTGCTTCCTTGGGATGGGTTTAATAACCAGGCTCTGGCATGAGCATACATGCATATTCCCCATCTGTCTGAAGGGCAAAGGCAAAGAGGGAAGGGTGAGCTTTTCCTCATTTCTCTCCACCCCACTTCTGTAGAAGTCATCGACAGAATGGCCTTTGAAAGACAATCAGTAGGGGTCACCCAGTACTAAGGATTCCAAGAAGATAGGACACTCAATATCCTACAGTAACCAACTGGTGGGACTTCAAACATCACTTCTACTCCAGTCAGCTGATGCACATACCAATCTGGAGCTCTCAGCAAGTTGTAATGCACCCTGCACTCCACTCAAGCCTCAGTCAAAATCCACAACTAACTTGTGAGCAAAAAAACTCTTCTAGGATGCAATCCTGTACATCATTGTCTTAAAATCCAACCCACAGACTTCTGCCAGTAGCACGAGTGGGAGCGCTGAGGAAAACCAGCAAGAGCACAGAAAACAGACACCTTTCCCCTAGAAGCACATCCAAACTAGTTGCACGATAAAATCCTGAGGAAGCTGAATTCTGCTCTGGATTCATGAAGTGTGGAAAGACATCTCGGCAGACTCCAGTAAAGCCTAGCATGGGCATTATCAGCTTGGCATCTCCCACAAAACCTCCTAGCAACATCAGGATCCCTCAAGTCACTCCACCTGCTTTCACCTGTGAGCAAAGACAGCTGGCAAGGGCAACAGAGTTTCACAAATACAGATCCCACATGATCCTTTGGGCACAACAGACTTTAATTTTCAAATAAAATACTCCCAGAGACAATGAAACAATTACTGAGGGCAGGGACCAACTCACACTGCAACACAGTAGAGTCATCATGCAATTGATGACTCCGCATCAAAGAAGCAGCTAATGGATTTCCTCTGGAGCCATGAGGAGATGCGGCAGCAGCTGGTGATGGACAGCAGTACACAAACCTCTGCCAGCCTGTTCTGTGGCAAGCTGGCAAATGGACAACTACTCCATGCAGTTGAGGTCCCTGCCTTCACATATGCCACAAGCATATTTGGCATGATGAAAGATTGTTTCACACACGTAACCATGTATGCAGAATATATTCAGGCTGTAGTTTGGTCTCACAGCATTCTACTACCAACTTTGTCATCATGAATATTAATGAAAGACATCATGAAGGAAGACATTCAAGCAGGAGTCCATATGAAACATTAATAAAATTACTAGATTTCACAACAAGAGAAAAGTGTTAATGAAAGATCACAGTTCATGGGCCCATATCCTAAACAGAACCAGATGCTACAACTGCTCTCTCCCCCTCCAGTGGATAATTGAAATTAAAGTCCAACAGGAAGATAACCAGGCAAGAAGAACTGTGGGGAAGGCCTGCAGAAGACAGAGCAAAATTGATACCAATGCCTCACTGAAGCTGGTATTCAGCATCAACCTGCTATGCTTCTGACACCCTATTTTCAAAGCATCTGCCATTTTCTGAACCACTGACAAGGATGGGCCAATTGGAGGTCCTAGTCTCAGTTATTACATCCCTCTTGAAGAACAAATAGGGGATTATCCACTCTCAAAAACCAATACACTGCAGCACTGAATCAAAATGCTGCCCTACCAAGCAATACATTGACCAGGTTGTCTCGTACTGTTCCTGACAGGCAAGGATTTACTTTCTCTTTTACGTCAATTAAGCAGAAGCAACAAAGGTTAAGGAGCACTCCATGCTAGAGCTGTTTGTTAGAGCACAGTGGTGAGATGGACAACCTCTGCCTTTAAGAGAGGCCAGAAAACATCTGCTACAATGAAATATGGATTCATTGCAGTTAAATGCATTTGCCATTTGGAGAAAAAAAAACTACCAAAGCCCACATTAATCTCTCTAATGAATTTCTAGCATGCATTTTTCCAGTATACAAGATTGTTGGCAGAAGATAATGTCTTTTTGTTTAAACCAACTGATATAATCAGAAAAATAATTCTATGTATAATTATAAAATTTATTTCAGCGGTACAGATGTATAATCTCTGCCCACAAACCTTGTCTCACCTATGTACATCACAAAAAGAAGGGAATGCTACCAGGTTACTACAACAGTACACAACTTACAAAAAAAAAGTTAAAGGTATTGAAATATAACTACCTAATTACTTTCCTTCAACTCAGGTCAAAAATCAGTAGAGCTGAGCTATTACTACAAAAAACTGCTATTAGAAAGTATTTCAAACCAGCAGACTTCAAAAATCTTCTGAACAATCACAGAGAAGACTATGACTTTCCTTTGTTTAGGAAACAGCAGACTAAGTTCTTCCTCTGCTCCATCAGACTGTGGTCTTTCATATTTGATGTCAAAAGGTACAGTATTTCTTCAAGTCCAAAGCAATACAACTGAAAATACTGGAAACTAGGAGGAGAAAACCTAGAGATACTTATCTGGTAATAAACTATTTGTAACCTTCAACACAGAGCTTTATGTTTAGAGGCATGTTAATATAAGGATCCAATGTTGCTTCTCTACAATTGTGGATTTTAGTAACTCAAGCATATACTCCATGCTAATTGACTAATTGACTATACTCACAACAGGTTCTTAGGTAACATTCTCAAGAATACTGAAGTTGTAAAGTTACAGGTATTCTTAGAAAGTATTTTAAGTAGCATTTGTCATACTGAAAAAATTCTTAAAACTTTCAATAAAACTACTTTTACTCTGTGTGTGCATTCTGCTTCAGCTTCACCCAGTGGCACAGTTCTCTCTCTGACACTAACTGTAAATACATACTTGTTCAAATCATACAGTGGTATTTATTTTAGGATTTACAGCAAGATGTGCAAAAACATTGTGACACTATCAATGTAAAAGTAAAACAACTCAACATTTGAGGGTGAATAAACAGTGAAAACCACGACAATTCAATTTGTATCATTAAAAGCACCCAAGTTAAAGACAAAATCTTTGATATGCCCTCTACAGAATCATAAAACAGTTGAGGTTGTAAGGGGCTCTAGAAATCACCTAGTGCACCCCCTGCTCAAAGCATGGGTCATCTAGAGAAGGTCACCCAGGACCATGTCCAGTCAGATTTACAGCATCTCCATAAACAGAGATCACACAACCTCTCCAGACAACCCATGCCAGTGTTTGACCATCCTCACAGTAAAAAAGTATTTTCATATTTCAGACAATTCCCTGTGTTTCAGCCTTTGCCCACTGCCTCTTGTAAGGTCACAGGGCACCCCAAGCAAGATTTCATGCTGATTTACACATTTTTATACATAACCACGTGCCTTTTTCTTCACAAGGCTGAACTATTCTGGCTCCTTCAGCCTCCTCTCCTGAGAGATGCTCCAAGCCCTTAATAGTCTTTGTGGCCCTATGGTATATATCCAGTATGTCCATGACTCATCTTTTGGGATACCCAGCACTAGACAAAGCACTCCAGGTCTGTTTCCCTAAAGCCAGCCAGAGGACAAGGATCACCTGCTGGCAATGCTTTGTGTAACACAGCCCAGGATACTGGCGTCTCTCTCTGTCATGAAGGAGCATTGCCAGCTCACAGTCAACTTGTCTACCAGGTCATCCATGGCCTTTTACTGGAAAGGTGTTTTCCAGATGGTTGGCCCCCAACTTGCACTGGAGAATTGGGTTATTTGTCTCCAGGTGCAGGTGTATTTCTCTGTACTGAACTTCATGAGATTCCTCTCTGCCTGTTTCTCCAGACTCTCCCTGTCCTTCTGAATGGCAGCATAAATATCTTTTTTACCAACCTCTTCCAAGCAGAATCCTAATCACACCAAAGTTTGTTTTCTCAAGATGCTGTTTACTGTCCTATTTATTCCCCTCAGGATCCTGAATTTCACCACCTCACAGTCACTACAGCCAAGGTGACCAAGGGTCACTACAGCTACTCCAACTCTGACCTTCACATCTCTACCTGTCTTTTCTTGTTTTTAAGTATGAAAACTCATGGATTGCTTATATCCTGCTGTGCGGTTCTTCCAGATGTCATGTGGTTCAAGACCCATGTGAGGACCTAAGCCTGCAAACATGAGACTTCTTCCAGTTATCTGAAGAAGGCATCATCTACTACTTCATCCTGATCAAGCAGTCTACAGCTGACACCCAAAACAATGTCATCCACTAATCCCAACCTGCTCTCAGCTGGCCCATCATCCATTCCAAAGCAAAACTTCACATGTCCCTGCTGCCCTCATTCGAAGGGCAACTCCCCATCCTGGCCTTCCTGGCCTGTCCTTCTTAAAGAGCCTGCGTTCAGCCACTGCAGCACTCCAGCCATGTGATATATCTCACCATATCTCTCCAAACCCAAGGAGATCCATGCATTCAAAAAAAAGGAAATAAAGCTCCTATATATGGACAACTTACACAGCCATAAACACAAATTTAAAGAGAGGCATAGTATGATAATCATGTCTTTCCACAGATTACTGGCCACTAAGCAAACAAGTGTCTTTCAGGCTTATGGTTGCATAATGATAGAAACAATGATAGAACAGTGAAATTCAGCCCAGAACAGGTTTTTTTCCTGAGACAAAGGTGTGGTATGGGAAGAACAGAGGGACTTTTTCTTAAGGAGCTTTCACATGATTTTGGTAAGATAACAGCCCCCTGGATTTCAACACCACACATAACAGAGACACCGACAGTGCTGAATGCCAAGCAGCAGCAGACCAGCAGCATCTCTAACAAAGAAACTGGGGCACAGGAGGAGGCCAGGGTTTAACCAGGTCTCCCATCTATCTAGTAACTCTACAGAGAAGTGTTAGTATATAACACCAAGAAGAAAAATTACAGATGGCAGATACAATTTGTAAGCTCAGAGATGCAAAATGGTTCAGAGCTGCACTACATTAGGTTTACAAGTACTACATAAAAATCATTCCCCCAAAGAAAAACACAGTTCCTCAGACTCTCAGCCTAAACTAAGTACATAGAAAAAATTTTGAATTTTTTTTTTTTTTTTTTTTTTTTTTTTTTTTTTGTCTT
>VZRO01003923.1:272032-316572 GCA_013397915.1 Daphoenositta chrysoptera | reverse complement strand
GGGCCGGCAGCCGCCCCGGCGGGCTCTGCCATCGCCCCGCGGCGTGCGGCAGCTGCTGTGACACCGGCGGTGTCCGCAGTGACCGGGAGTGCCGGGGAGCGGTTTGGGACGCTCATTTTAGCGACTCTGGGACATGCCGATCCCTGCCTGAGGCAGCCGGGTACACCGAGCGGGAGCGTGTGCAAACCACGCTCACAGTTTCTTTTCAGTTGTTAGAACACTGTCTGCAAAGTAACGCAGTAAAATGTATGGAACGCACTCTAGGTACGTGGCCGTGGGTAATGTTTTCCCTCTCAAATTGCATTGGTCTAACACTAAAAAAAAAAAAAAAAAAATATATATACTATCCTCAAGGCTTTCTGAAATATGTTTTTTAAAAATCCACTTTCAAAAGGGCAACTGTAAGGTCACAAGTGTTAGCAAACACAAATACTCCGGCAATCCTCTGCCCGTGTCCGCCGGCTCTGGGCTCCGGCAGTCCCACTCCACACCCCTGTGAGTGGGGCGATGTGCTCCTGAGCTCTGATGGCAAAACAGTCTCAAAGGATCTCGTCTTTCTGGTTGCATAATAGCAATTTTGTAATCTACACAGCAACACAAAATACTTTTGAAAACAGGCAGTTAACATCAGAGCTGCTCTTGAAATATTGCTAATTTCTTGCATAATTATAATTGGGTGCAGATACAGGAATAGGGGAGAGGGGAGTTTACTGTAATCCTCTCTGTTCTTCAATCCCTGCATAGCACCGACAATACTTAATCTTACAAAGTTGCAATGTATTTATTGTTAGGTTCTTCTTAAATTAGCTGATAAATCTTGCAAGCTTAACTTGTAAAATTTCTGTGGGAATTGGAGTGATCTGCCTATTTTTGGTTTTAAAAAGGATATTTTAGGTGCTTGTGTACTGTTACTCTTTTGCAGACCTACAAAACAAGAAACTTTAAAAATGTTAACTTCTTATAAATACCTTAAAAAAAATAGCCATCAGAACCAATAGTTTCTTCCTTCCATCAATGTAGTCAGTAATTACAAAAGAGCATTCAAAAATACATTCACATGTGCTCGGAAACAGGGCAGGCACACACCAGCATTCCCAAGCCTTCCCAGCCCCGCGGCAGGAGATTAGACAACTTCGACAGGAGAAAATCAAACAAACCTGTTGTGCGTTGGCAGAGCTTAGCAAGCACAGGGATGCAGGAAGCTGCCCAGCAGATTTTAGAGGTGGAGATGAGGAGGACCAGCTCCATCACAGTTCGTGGGTCCCAACCAGTGGCCAGCCAGGTGCTTCAGATGCACTTCTTGCAGCTGCTGGTGAGACTGGTCCTCCCTGATGCCAGGCAGAGGAGCCAGATTGAGATAATCATTCTCCTCATGGGAGCTCCAACCCAAGATCTGACACTGGAGGTATTGAACCAGATGTAGAGAACGTGGAGGCTCAGCAGAGACCAAATGAACAAATATTGAGGCAGATTTAAGGCTCAAACTGTTCACAAGCCTCTGTGACCAACCGAGATTTGCTGCCAAGATTGCTTTGCCTAAATTCAGTGACTGCAGTACCTCTATTCCTAGAGGACCCTCTGAAGAAGTGAAACTACAGAGGAGCCATGCACCAGGGCACATGAACAAAGGGGGGCTGCAGCTGACTGTCCCCAGTTTACCTAGGACATGCAGTACTACAAAGGACTACATCATGGGGATGGGATAAATCAAAGCATTTGAAGCTGGAGAACAATGTGACTTGCTTAATTGCTAAACAGAAGGATGAACGCATTGACTCCTGAACTCCAGTTCTAAAAAACAGACTGGTCAGAGGCACCTCAGGACCTCATGTCCATCTTCTGCTTGTCTGGAATCATCCACATTGTCCTGCATCTGAGTCTGACAACAGGCAAGAGCTCTAGCGGTGCCCTCAGTGGAAAGGTTCTCTTGCCAGCTTATGCTGCTCTCTGTCCCACCGTCCTCTGTGCCATTTGGGAGAAACGCCCAGCATGCCCTCCAGACAAAGGGGACTTATACTGATCTGTCTCAGATGCTTGTAAACAGCTTGAGCCTTTCTTGCATGACATGGACACAAAGTCTGACATGAGATGTCACTTCTGCAGATGCTGTCATGTGTCTCATGACTACACCTCACTGTGACAAGTCTGGGCAGTAACAGGAGGGTGACTGACAATCGGGTGAGTCTGTGTACGATAATGAAGTATGAGTCAAACTGTTTGCACACTTCTCATGAGTGTCAGGGAGTCCAGGGGACAGAGCAATGGCAAGAGAGCTTAATACTTATTTATGAGATCTGCCTTCACCAGCTGACACTCAATAGAAGGATAAAGATCTTTCCCTTCTCCAAGGTGGACAGCTACCATCGTAGGATCTTTGATAAAATCCTTGGAAGCTTAGGACATTAAATCAGTGCTAGTGCCCCTGGTCCACTGCACAGGTGAAGATATAGCCTGAAGCTATGGTATGGAAATAGGCATCAAGGAAGTCAAAAGGCAAACCAGTGCCTTTCTTGAGGGAATAGTATTCTCACAGCAGAAAGCAACCTCCAAGCGAGTAAACCTGTTCAGCTTCCATCAGTGTAATAAATTACTGGTCTCCGGGGTTCTTCTGCACTAAGAAATAGCAGCAGTAAAAAAACGTTCCCTAAATGAAGAAGAGACCTCATATTGGGACAAGTTTTGGTGGGAGAGGTCTTGAAAAAACGGTGAGAAAAGAAAATTGTGATACAATACAGTAACTAGAAGCTATAGCCAGGCATGCAAGTTGTGAGAAAGAAGAGGACAGCAGGCTGCAAGAATTCATACTAACACATATATGACAACCTTATTACCTGGGGCAACTGAGTCCCCCAGGGGTCAGAGCAGTATTGCCCTCTCTGATAGCAGCAGTCCTGCTGCATTTCACATTTCCATAGCAAGCTAAGGTGTGGCTCAGGTGCAGAAGGAACTAAGGTGTGCTGCTCTTGCAGTCCTGCAGGGGGATTACCTGGCTCCAGCTGCCATTTGATTAGAGAGGTAAAGCCACTACTACCTCTTCTGCAGGAGGAGTAAATGAGTGTGGGGAGCAGCTTTGTGCTTCTTTCCCAGCCGACTGCTTTCTTCAGCCTTGTGCAGACAAGGTCAGACTTCTACCAGCTCTGATTCAGAGGGGAACAGATTAAGTCTGCTCTCACTGTGATACCACAGTTCACATACCTTCCTGCTATTTGCACTGTGATCAGGCAACCCACATCAGGGTTTGTGACAGTCACTGTTGCCCCATTAAATCGTGCTAAGGTGCTCATAAACAAAGGTTGCAGCCCCAGTTATTTGCAGGACATACACAGCAGGAGGTAGGAAAACTCCTGCATGGCATTGCCAGCAGAGTTGTGCTGAGTGCAAGAGATCCCCCTGCAGAACAGTTCAGTGCTTCCAGGGCTCTCTGTTGGGAATGACACCAGGGGTACAGACAGTCACTTCATAGTTGAAACTTGGGAGACTGGTCATGACCAAAAAATTAATGTCTTACAGTCCATCAAACAAAGAGCTATCCTTCAGTCACTACCAGCCTGGTCTGGGAACATAGCCAAGAGCTTCAGCGCTGAAAATCTCAATTTCTCATGCTAGATACCATCATCCTGTGTGATCCTGAACAAAAAAATTAGCTCTATGTGACTTATAAAGAATTCAGACAATGAAATGTGAAATACAGATAAGGCTGGACTGATCTCAGGAGTGTTCTTGGAAGTTATGGTTTGAAAGAAGCAAGAGCAAGGTCATGCTGCAGCTCTCCCTCCTCAGCACAGCTCAGACAGAGTTGCTTTCTGGCTTGTCAAAAGGCAATTCAAGCAAACGACACCAAGTTTCAAGTTGAGACTCTTATAAAAAGGCCTAGAGCAAGGATATCCATGGGCTTGAGTGAGTCAAGAGGACGTTAGAGCTGCTACAATGAAAGCAGTAATATTAGGAATTTAATAGTAAAGTACATTGTGGGATAGAGAGAAAACATAGAGAATGGATAGAAATAGATTTTGCACCAGCGTAGTTTAAGTAGATCATAAAGCTCATAGTTTAAAATCCACTTAAATTAACACTAGGAAAAGTACAATGGATAATAATAATAATAATTTAAAAACCCAGATAAAAATAAAGCAGGCCGAGTTCCTGAAGCCTCTTTCTGCATTCAGGACTTCTTCCTTCCCCCAGATTTCTAAGCCTTGCTATCAAGAGATACAGTTACATAGCACAGAGAATCCAGGGCAAAACAAGAAGAGTATGAAGACAGAAAGACCCAAGTACTATAGCTAACAGGACTAGTTTTGGGGAAAATAATTTAAGTAGCACTGGGTTTCTGCTGGAAGGTTAGTTACCCAGCACCTCTGAGCAAATTAGACAGGAATACTACCAAAACCACAGTAACTGTATTACAGCCTGCAGAGCTGCTGAGAGCCAGCCCCGGCAGGGTGCTGAAGGTAATTAGCACTGACATACTTCTCTTTGCTCGGTTTTGCTGGCTGAGGACTCCAGTCTCATTTGCTTGTCGTTTCTATGTAAATTGTTTGGAGGAGGGCTGTAAAAACAGCAGGTAGATGTGACTATAAAGTGTTTCCATACTGATTACACAGCTACAGTTACAAATTACAGTTTAATCATCACAGGCATCACCACATCTACGAGGTTTTTGTATGCCTAGACTTACTGATAGAGAATCACATGATGTATTACTAGTACAAAGGCACATCTAAGAGCTGCGATGAATTACTTTAGCCATAATAGCAAGCTGAAGCGGCATGCGCTCGTGGCAGCGCATTTAACACATTCACCGTGGTTTTACAGAGTTATAAATAGCAATCCCTGGGAGCAGAAGCTGTAGCATCTCCTATCCTCTCCACCCCCACCACCAAACAAATCACTCATGTTAACGTCGGCTTTTATTTGAACACAATGAGCTGTAATCACATGAGGTATTACTTTGATTTAATCCTACTTGCTTCAGTTCGGTTTGTAAGGAGTGGCCAGTCATATGTGGTTGCATTGTATCCAATAGTTTCATATTTCACGCCATCTCTCAAGCGCTGACACCCCTCATCTTCTTTGGCCAGAAGAACAAATTGATGTGTTCTCGCAAATAAGGAAAACATGTATTCTGGTGACCGGAATGGGCTTTTAAATTCTTTCTTTTTTCCCCCTCCCAATTGCTGGGCTGGCTGTCACAGCTGATGGATAGAATATGGAACCATTGTTTCAGGTTTTTCTGTTTTCAGCTGATTCAGTACAACCTCTCACAGCAAATTTTGCTTCTCCAAACACAATGAAGAGAACAAGTAGAGACATGAATTCAGGTCTGTGTTTATTTTTTCAAATCAACATCATGAGGTAACTAAATAATCCTTGACTGGATAGAGTTTGGTGCTGTATTTCCTATGGCCAGCAGAAACAACCACACTGCTGGATGTGGCATGAAGTAAAAAGGCAGATACAAGCACAAGGTAGGTCACCCTGCCTGTCCACCCAGCCTGAGGATTGGGGTAGGCATTAAGCCTCACCTTCATTTCATAATCTCCTTTGGCTGAGTGATGAGCCCCCAGCTGCCAGTGGGCTTTCAGCATTGCGAGGGTCAAGAGGTCCCATCTCTGCTGGGGAAGCTGAGCTGGTGGTTCCCACCAGTGCAAGGGTAGCAATAAGGAACACCACTTGGCATGTCAGGAACCCCTATAAGGAGTGTTCTTACAGCCCATCACTTCATGGACTGATGGATGGACCTGGAGCATGTTTTATGGTGAGGAGGTAGAGGCAGCTAGCACCAGGGCTAAATGTAAATAAATTAAATAAATAAATAAATAAAATGTAAATTTTACAACAAAGAAATGTATTCTGACTGGCTCATAATCTTTTTAAATTTTTTTTTTTTTTGATATGTGGTTTCTTATTTTCTTTTTACTCTCAGCTGGAAGGGAATTTTATGCCCTTACAGTAGTCAAATAGGGTATTATCAACAACCGCACACACAAAATTCCATATTTAGCATTCATAAATGCAAGTTTAATGTTGAGTCTACCCTTCACTAATTTCCTATATTAGCTCATATAAATGCATGTTAATTGGACAGCTGTACTTCAATGAATTTTACCAAAGAAGATTTTTTAAAATTCAAATTACAAAATACCATGTTATAAAAGCGTTACTGATCTTCAGGAAAAAGAAGAAAGAAGAAATGAAGAAATTTCTGACATTTCTTCCTAGAGCAAGAGGAATTGAACTGTGAATGTTGCTTATTTAAGGAATCAGACCAAGGATAAATAAAATAAAACCAGAAATTATTTGGAATCCCAAAAGCAAAAACTGTAGTAAGCAGCTGGACCAGGTGACATATTTTTTCTGCCTTTAATCACGTCACAATAGCAACTGGCATTAAAAGCAGACATCTGAGTGAGTTACCTGGTATGACGTAGCTCCTCAGTGAGAATCACAACTGTCTTCAGAATTAAATACCTTTCTGGAGAGATGTTATGCTGAGGACTAAAACATGGACTAGCAATTTAGGACATATATACAACAGCTAAATCTTACAGTTAGAAAAAATTACAGTTTAAGAAATCTGTAACATTTTAAAATAAATAAAAATTTTAAAAAACTGCCTGTACTGTTGGTAAAATGTCAGAGCTTTTGAGTCCAGGTCACAGTGCTTATTAATCAGCTACCCAGTTCTGTAAAGCCTGTGCTAAGTTGTCACAAGTGATGGTTTTCAAAAGAATTTAGGTCAAGTAAACACTTGGCAAACAGACATACAGTGGTGAACTAGGAAGTCCATGCAGGCACCTCCGAAGCTCTGCAGGCAAACAGAAGGAGTAAATGGAATGCAAAGTGGGCCGGAGAGCGACCCTTCAGCAAACCCCTAACTGCAAGGAACTTCCACCAGCCCAGCAGCTCAGCTAGATGATCACCACAGGTCCCTTCACACTGAACTATTCTATCCTATCCTTGGCCATTTGATGAGAGAAGAGGTTTTCCAAGGTGCCATGTGCTCAGTTAAGACTGTTTTGTGTTGGAAGAAAGTAGTAAAATTGATTTGATTATGGGAAGACCTGAAATGACTGCAAATGTGAAATGAGATGACCTGAAAATGTGTGGACCAGAAAAGGACCTGGTGCTTCAAAAAATAGGCTTCTTTCAGCTGACACCAGAGGTGCAATATACACCTTGTCATGCCCACTGGTGGGAATCCTGGCATGGAAGCACCATCACCCACTATGGATACTGCTTAGCTTTAATTGTGAAATGCCCACTAGTTTTTCAACCATCACAGAAACACAGACCCTGAACCTGGACAGCCTGGACATTTTATTAAAGTTTTTAATTCTGTATTTGTATTTCCAGATTTTAGCACTTTGTCCAGACACTGTGCAGAGGCGTAGGCTGACAGGAGGCCAGACGAGGGTGAGAGGGAAACCCAGTCTGCTCTGGCATGCTCCTTCCAGCCACACAGTTGGCAAGCAGCAGCTTGTAATTTTGGCTGTAACTTTGCAGCCTAGCCATCCATACCACTCTGCTGTGCATGGCGCCGGGCTCTTGGCTTGTGGCAGAGCCTTGACTTCTCCCACTCCTTGCCATGGGCTTGCTTGGTTTAGGCTGTCCGGATACATCAGTGCTTTCAGGTTTAGGAGCTGTACAGATGGGGTTGTCCCCAGGTAGAAGTGCTGCTGGGACATGGGCTACCCCAAAGAAACAGAGCCCACCTGGGGCCCCCTTTCCTACATGTCGCTTTTCCTCCAACTTTCCCAACACAGCCACGGTCATCTTGTGGCTCACCCCACGTCTCTTCCCAGCAAGAAGGACAAGCTGCCCTCAAGCAAAATCTCAGCAGAAATCTGATGCCAGGATACAGATGTTGGGACTAATACAGATATAGCTGTGTGATGCAGTTTTTCCTTAATTCTTTTGTCTCCCACTTCATCCCTGTGCATCTCCTACAGGACCACCATGAGATCACATCATTTATTTTCTGGAAGGTGGGAAGCTCTTTGCTATATTTTTAATTAATCTCAGGGCTGCAAGCTGAAAACGGGAAGTTGAGAGTACGTAACAGCTATAAATAAAGCCAAAACCAAAAGCATCTTGCCCTTTCTAGCTTCTGGAGACACACTTAGCACCAAATGGGCAACTTCTACCTCACACACAATGCCAAGCTGCTGCAGGTTTCTGACCTTTCCTTCCCTGCTAACTTTCCTCAGCCAAAATCCCCCTCACCAAAAAACAAAGACCTCTTCTTCAGTTTGGAAACCTCCCTAGGAAGCAGAAGGGCAGCTTTTGTCCTTCTGTCATCAGGAGCAATGGGAAGAGATGATAATCTTCATCCTTAGCTGGCCCAGTACTTCCTTTTGTAAGATCTAGTTTCTACTTGCTTGCAACCTCCCTAAACTCCAGCTGTCAGGATAATGTCTTCTTACCTTACATGTCTGGCTCAGACCCAGGTATTTTTAAGAAAGTTTTAGCTAAAATGATCATCTGGTTCTAAAAATACGCTTACCAGACAATACAGTATGTGTATCTTGAAAAGATGCACAGTAGTTTTGCTGCTGTGACCGTTTGGTTTGGCAGAAAAGGAGCCTTTTTACCAGAAAGCAGCGAGCTCAGTCTCCTGCCACCAATGGGCCTTTTGCTTCCACAACCATTAAACTTGCCCAAGATTCCTTTGGGGGAAAAAAAAAAAAAATCAGTTCACAAAGGTTCAGAATCATGTGCATCTAACAAGCCTAGTATTTAGCAGCTAAAAATCCCCCAAATCCTCCATGGACTGCATCATGCTGCCCAGGCTGTCCAGGTGCTGCATCAAGCATCCAGCCAGAGCAAGACACTGGTTCATTAACCAGCTGAAGCAAAAACTAAATTCCTCGCAGATCTGTTGTTAACATAGCTGGAATTTTTATACAGATAAGGAATACAGATGTGTGACCCACAGCTTGGTATGGCTGCACAGTCAGCGATCTGGGATACAGAGCACCAAACAGGGGAGAGTCACAATATATTGCTCAGCCTCATCCCATATTACAGTATCTCAGCTGAAACGAAAAGGCTGCATCCATGCTGCTTATTTTGAGGCAGATTTGTAGCCCATGCAAGCTACTTGCTTTGGGGATTGCTGTCATTTCTCAAGAGGTAAATCCTGGCTGCAGCCTCAGCTTTAAAGGGCTCTGTGCTTCCCTAACAAGCTGTACAACAGTTCAGCAGCTCCCATCTATCTTGTCAGTCCTCCTGGCTTCCTGTAGAAAAAAATGTCCCTGGCTTATTTCTAGAAGGGACTAAGTGTTGCCCACTTGATGAACAGATATATTTGCAGACAGCTGAGTACAAGCTGCTTAAAAGGAAAATAGGCACCCAGGAATAAGGTTTCCTAGTCTGAATGAATGTAGATGTATCTGTAAATGCACATAGATCAATTATTGATTTTGAGCTGCATCTGGGCTTTTGTACTGAGGAAGCAAAATCCTCTGTTTGCTATAAATCTAGGGTTTGCTGCTTGCAAAACCTTTAATCTCTTTTCATTACTCCAAGTTAAATCTCCAGTTTCACAATCTCTAAAAGCAGCACCTGACATTTTCCAAAGAGCTCTTCAAAAGCCACAGGAGGAAAGAGCAGGTAGATTCCTGTAAAATCACAGCAGGTTTCAGCTCTCCAAGGATGACCATGAGTGCCAGAGGGAAAAGCAGAAGGGTCCAACCTCAGTACACAGATGTGGGACTCCAATTCCATTTCTTCTTCATCTGTATTTGCCACCACTGTTCACATGGCCCACAATGCCCTTCAGAATGAGAGAAAGGGATCAGTAAGTCTTCTCCTAGAGGGTGAAGGCTGAGCAGTCTGCAGGCTGTAAGCAGTTCCTAAGCAGTTTAGAAGCTATGTTTTTTGAGAGATGATCATTTAGCCTAAGGTGAGCAAATTTCAGAGTAGTATCACAATTTCTAGGGCAGGGACATGACTTTTTTGATTCACTTCCACAGCCAAGCTAGTCTCCAGGAGTGGAGAGAGTTCCTTTCCAGTCAACCATTTCCTGGCTCCTCAGCTGCTAGCAGCTCTGGAGGAGTCCTGCAACACACATCCTCTTCAGAAGCTGCTCTTTGCTCCTCACTGTGTCTGCAGAGCAGTCTGCTCCTATCACACTTGGCTCTTCTCCCTATTATGGAAACATCAGCACAAACTTGGGATTAAGGTAACAGCATTGTGACACGAACTGTGACATCCAGATCTGCCCATGGTGGTTTTCTCTCTGTCTTCCATCTGCTGAATCTTTCACATGAATGTTAGGCTGTTTTAGTTTGAAAGACAAGTGTCTGCTAAGGAAGGCAGGAACCTCCCTCGGGATGGAAAATGCAACCCCCTTCCCTCCGAATTATTATAACTTTGAAATTAAGGGGCTTTCAGGCAGAGACATGAGGAATAGGAATAACAGTTCTTTACTAATATATATATAAAACAAGGCAAACAACCAACAATAACTGTGGCAGTAACCCCAAACAGAACCAGAACCCAGTGCCAGCCCCTCTCGCCTGTCAGGCCCTTTCCCTTGGGTGCAGTTCCGCTCACGGCCGGCAGGGGCGCTGGCAGCTCCGGGGAGCAGGGCGGGTGCGATGGTTCCCCCGCGCCAGCAGGGGGCGCTCCGGAGAGAGCTCAGCCCTCACGCGGCGATGGCGGCCGGGCCGGGCTGGGAAGGGAGGGAAGGGAAAAGCTTCACAAACCCCCNTCCCGGGGCTTTCCCTGAGGCACCCGACCAAAATGGTGGAAAAGGTCCCTCTTTTAGTGAGGTAGGGTGTTAGATGGGGTCCCAGTGCGACAGCTGCTCCACTGAGCAGGCTCTACTCACGGCAGCAAGCACCAAAAGCGATGAATTCTCTCAAGCACGAGAGCAGCTCCTCTCCCTTCCGATGCCAGAAGGAAAAGAGAGCTTGGGGCCCCACCCGACCCCCTTTTACCCAGTTCAAATCTCGCAGCATCTCTGCCCTACAGGAGAAAAACCCCAGGTAAAAGAGACTAGGCAATTGTATGGGGAAAATTCTTCAAGAGAAAAAGAAGACAAATGGAGAAATGCCTAAAACCCCAACATAGGCTTGTTCTATAAGTCAGCACAGTTACTGAGCTGGAGCAAATCCTAGGACTGAGAGTCCTATCAGGAGCACCCGGGGCTTCTGCCCACCTGAGCAGCTCTAGGCATACCTCCCTTTCCACACTGGGCACGAAAGAATGCACAGGGGGTGAGCAACTTTCCATGAGGATCTACCAGTCCTGCAGAGCTGTGTGTGGAAACATAACATGTTCATCTCCTTTTCTGAAGCACTCACCCAATGCTGAACCACTGAGCGAGGAGATAAATAAAAGCATTTCTGGCATCAGTCATCTTAGGAGACTTCAGCAGCTACAGAGACTGACTTGTGCTGGAGACCTGCCTCACGCACCAGCCTGGTAAGAACAAAATTACCATCCTTGTACATGAAGGGTAGGTATCTAGTGTAAGTGTGACCAGAAGGTGAGTTTCCCTAATGAAGGAAAGAAGCCTAACCTTAATTTTTCTTCTGAGTTTGTCTTCCACTCACAGTAAAACCTGCTTTCATAATGTCAAACAAGTGCTTAGAGAGCACAAGCTGCTGCCTTGATGGAAAGACAATGTGGTTTAAGAGCAGCTTAAATTAAAGAAATAAAAGGCAGAAAGCTAAGAGAAGTAGACCTTTTTTCCTTGAAATTTCAAACTGAAAAAAAATCAGCAGTACAGATTTTTGTGAATGTATTTTCCACATTTCATGAACAAACATGAAACCCACGTGCACTACAGACAGCCCATTGTCAATCTTTCTGCCAGCTCAGATTTTTATAAGTTGTTGGAGAGTGTCTGACAAGCAGTGTCAAAACACCGTCAGAAGACTGGAATGTTTGGCAATGAGGATGATGCCATTAGAGCTGCAAGAATGAGGAGACTGGATGAGAGCTTTAGCTGCAGGGGAAGCTTGGGCTGAGAAACGCCCTCCGTGATGGTGCAGGCAGGGGAGCCTGCAGTAAAGGAAAGGTGGGTGATGATGGCTCTTGAGCTGCAGGAGAAAGCAGGCCGGGTTGGATGGGGCTCTGAGCAACCTGGTCTAGTGAAAGGTGTTCCTGGCCATGACAGGGGGATTGGAGCTAGATGATCTTTGACATCTCTTCCAACCCAAACCATTCTATGATTCTGAGAGGAAGCAAAGTTAAGCTCTCTGGGCAGGTATAGCTACACGCAAAATCTGATTACCCAACCCTGGCAAAGTCTGTGGGATCAGACAATCAGGACTCCTGCAAGCAGAGATAGGTACCCTTGAGAATTCACAAGAACTTTAAAAAACCAAGCTGTAGCCCAAAACCACAGTAAAAACTGCAGTAAATTCCAGCAAAGGTAGCACTGGAAAAAGGAAGAAATGTAGTGAACTCCTCAGTGTTTAGGAATGCAAGTCCTGCAAAACAAAGCATTACATAAATTACACTTAAGTCATTAAAAAAACCCCAAAAACCCAAGAAAATAAGAGAAAATAAAAGAAAGAGAGAATTGAGAATACATGTTCTGCATCCAGCAGTAGTTCAATTATCTTGATAAGTGAAACTGATTCCATTGCTACATGGGTGGTAATCTTGGAGTTTAGCAACACCCAATACACAAAGAATATTTTTATGCAAGAATATTTTTTATGCAATGCTCTGCAAACTGTCAACAACACGTGGCTTTCCAGCTGATGAACATTTGCAGACCTTTGAAAACGAGGACATCCAGTGGCTGAATATTATAACTGGGATTTTCGTCAAGGATTTATGTCTGGGGCAGAACCTCACCAGTCATGCCAAATTTCTGACCTTCACAGAGACTTGAAGTAGGTTGTGTGTGCAGCAAAGGCTTTTACAGAAATCCTCTGCGCCGGGGTGATTTCTACTTAATTACAGGACTCGTGGTTGTAACAAACTGAGGCAAGCTCCAATCACTCAGTAATACCTAGAATATTGCTTCACCTTTCTTTCTCTGCTTCCCTGTGATTATAGGCTTATGCTGATATTTATATTTTAAAAAACCAAATAAAAACAAACAATAAAAAAATGCAAGCTTCCAAATCCCATCATGTTTCCAGTTTGGTCTCTAGGTCTCTTATTTAGTTACAGAGAGTAAACATGACTGTGAGTTTTAGAAACCCTCAACACCTAGCCAGTCCCTTTGGAACCAATCAGTACAGCAAGTGTCACACACCATGCTTTTATTAATTTAGCTTAGATGTACCAATTTGAATATTTACACCTAGTTCCTATATTACAATAGTATTTAAAGACCAGTTGCAGTAATTAATCTAAATTCTAAATACATAGCATAGGAGAAGAACTAAAATAATAATAGATCAAATTCATGCTTTCCTGCCATGAGACTGCAGTAACACACAACTCAACAATATCACATTTTAGGACAAGAATATTGTGCCTTGTGCACAACATGGGAGAAACAGAATGAAAATATGAAAAAAGAAAAGTGACATCTAAAGAAAATGGGCCACTGGAGCTTTCTCACATTTACAGGCCATGAATTCCTCTGGGGAATGGCCTGTATAACATGTATAATATCACTGTCTGCTATAAGAAACATCTCACCCAACATTAGACACTGAATTTCATCTGGCACTCAATGGGGCAGCTGAGAACTGTAAAACTGTGTTGAGTTTCCAGGATGAGCTGGGCCAGCAAAAAGAAAATTCCTTACCTTCCTCAGAAGTTAATTTGAACAAATGTCACTCTGGACTGTATCTACATGCTCCAGAGTAATCCCATGAAGGTTTTTCGGGTAGTGCTTCATACAATTCATACCTCTAAACCAGCAAAGCCAACTACTTAAAACAGAGGGGGAAAGAGCACCCCAGACCTTCTCCCATCCTCCACCAATCCATTTCAACGTGGTGCAGTCTCCACCTTCTGCTCCCACTGTTCTTTCCGGTCTAGGCTGATTGTAGTTGCACTGATTAGGTCTCCCCACCTGGACAGATGTAACCTGCTTCTCAGCTCACTCCAGTACAAAATGTCATTGCAATTTAAGCCTATGTTAATATAGCCTTGTCCTCCTCGCCCCTGCTCTCTCTTGTGCCAGCCGGCACTAATGCTCATGAAGGCACATTATAGCCAGTTCATGCAAGCCAATTCAACTGGAATCCAATCCAGCCATCAGTAGTAGCTGAACCTGCTCTCTGAACTGCTTCAGTTCCCAATTCCATGGGACAAGTACCAATTCAATACACTTTTCATCAGTTGCATGTTTTTAGACTCTGAGGCTATACTTTCAGTTTAAGCTTAAACCACTTGGACAGTGAGTTACTTTAGGCTTATACCACTATGTCAGAAACTGAACCCAGTGCCCTTGTGATCAGCAAGAGAGGGTTTAGTCCTAAAACTCCCAAACAAGACAATTCTCTCACACTTAGCCTGTGCTCTTGCAGCTGAGCACAGGCTGGACCATTTCTCAGACGGCTTCAGGTCAGTTTTGACCATCCTGAACCACTCTTCAGCCTAAACCTCTCTAGTTAGAGGCTTCTGCTAAAGAGAAAAAAAAGGCTATTCTCCTTTTCCTCCCCTTCCCAAGCTCTCCTGTGCATTGGTCACAGCAGTGGGGTAAGACCAAGCTTGCTGATCCTGTGGGAAACCAAAACAGTATATGAAATACAAAGAAACACAAGTTTTTTATTTCACTGGTTGTGAATGCTGAATCAACACACCATATAGTACATGAGCATTGGATCCGATTGAATAAAAGAGGTGGAAATGTTTGGTCAGCAGTTTGGAAGTCTATTTTTACCAATTTGGCTCACAGCTTAGTCAGAAAAACACTCAGCCTGGTGCAAAGAAGGTGCCAGGAATAAACAGCAAAAGAAGAGAGAGAGAGACTATATCAATGCCAGTTTTGATCAGCTCACATTGTTCTATCTTAGACTTGAAAATTTCACAGCTTTTTCATTTGGGAACTATATTTAGAGCTCATAAAAATGAAATGGTGAGCAAAAAGCATGCTGGGCAGTACCAGGAATTTACTTCCTTTGAAGGAGAGCTGTAGTGTTCACAGACTGAATCTTTTAGAATTAGAACACATTCCTCTTCTCTGGCTTGGGTCTTATGAAGAGCAGAATAAGAATCCCACAGTAGATTTCTGGACCCTGTATTGAAAGGTTCCTGTATCATAGGCAGTATTTGGGGTGGCCCTGCCTGCTGGCTAACAGCATATAAGCTCCTACTGTCTTTGACACATTGTAATGTGGAAGCAAAGAGCATGAGTGAGAAATTCAGGTTATTTTTCTCCCCATTACTCTTAGTGCTGTCTATGTCTCTAGTATCTTATATATTTTCTGGACCATTAGTGTCATACTCAGCTACTTACTTGATTTTGCATTGTGTTGAGGAAACCAGTGCACTAAGGAAAGTAAAGGCAAGGTTCTCAGTCGAACCTCTTTGTTCCTCCACAAAGGTTATTTTAATTACGTAAACTTCACAGAGGAGCTCATGAGGCGTACCTAAATTACAGACAGCAGGCAGGGACAGGTGGGGAAAAAGTGGCTTGGAACTCAGAGGTGTTGCAACCTGTGCTGAAACACAAGAGAACTGGCAAAACAACTGAATACCAATACCAGAAGCTTCTAGGTGCTTTTCTTCCTTCAACAGCACTGTGATATGTTTTTTACATAGAGCCCTTCCAGCTCACAAAAACTTCATCTTGAAATTAGAAAGATCTTTTCAATTAGCATAGTCTTATGTCTAGATTATCCTGGCTTTATACAAGGTATCTGCATTTCATTGAATTCATTATGAATGCAATGTACTTATTTGTCCAGAGGCTGCTTTAGATTATATGTTGACAAATTATATATTGACAGATTACACAGTGACAAGCAACTCATCCTTGCATTCCTTTCACCAGCCCATCAGACAGAAACCTCACTGTATGCAGGCTGAAAATGACAAAACAACCACATTAGCTCCCGCTCATGTGTCTAACTTGCTTTCAAAATGCCTGTTTTCATTTGAGAAGCATAAAGGCAAAATATTCTCATCCTTTCTACTTCAGGGAGAAAAAAAAAATGTGTAAGTACTGTAAGTAAAAAACAACAGCAAATATATATTTTGATTTTTTCAATAGTACAAAGTTTATGGAGCCATTATTGATATAAGAATCAACCCCAGATGTCTGTGGAAGTGACTAAATACTCCCTCCCCCTTCCACTCTGTATGGTATGAAAACTGTTCTTTTCAGCTAAAAACATTCAGAAAGTTATGTAGCACCTATGGCTTATTCTCTTCAGAGGAAAAATATAAATAAATAAATCCATATTCTCCTTTAATACAAACTAGATGCTACAACATCATCATTTTGTCTGTATCAGCCTGAGCCAGTGATCTGGATCTAACCCAATTGTCTGTAAAAGAACACAGAAAATACAAAACAGAGAAATGCTGGCTGCATCCTGCTGAAAATAGTGAGACAATATATACTGTGTTTTGAAGAAATTCATCTATATATTCACCAGATTAGCTTACAATTTTGAAGTCCTACTGGATACAAGCTATGCTTACCATATTGAAAAATAACAGATGTATATCACAGACCTTTGTTTTTCCAGTTTAATGACAGTGGTTTTTTTTTTATTGGACTTAATGGACTGTGAATATTGCAATTCATCTGACTATTTGAGTGCATATTGCCATTCCTGTGTTTCTCAAGTTCCAGCATAAATTTTCTAGAATAAATCCCAAGTGCTGCATATTAGCACAGATTTAAATGGTTCAGCTTCACAGCTATCAGCTGCTGACCAGTTATGGAAACAGCCTTTGCAGAGCTACTCGTCCACTGAGACCCATTCCACTCCAACACACGCACTACAGAGGCATTTAAATAAAGAGATAGGATCTTGCCCGGATGCTCATAAAACAGATTCTGAAGGGATTATCCAAGCAATGGAAAATTAGTTTTTCCAAGTTCAATCCACATTCCCTCTTCCACCCATCCACCACAGTATTTAGAGTCAACATCTCCACTCAGATTTATTCTCCAATAAAAGTTCGGAGGACTTCAGTGGATGACTCCTCTTAACATTCCCCTAAAGTAAGCAGTACTGCCTCTCCATCCTGGCAGCACTGGGTTTCTCTAACTTTCTGAAACACCCATTTTGATGTAAGCTTTATCTCATGCAAGCAAGAGATTTTTAGATGACCTAACAACGTGCTCTGTTTAGAGCAAGTAAAAAGAGGCTGAGTATAAAGGACCAGTGAAGCTCCCCATGAAGAGAAGCAGTGAGCCTCATAGTCTGTACACAAATACATTATGGCATATCTTGAAACTAATGTCACTCTCCTTCAACCTTTTGTGCTTACTTTCCTGTAGTGGGAAGTGGCAGGGCATTAGCAGCACACTGAAGTGAATTGCTGGCTCCTTCTGAATGAATTCTGGAGCTTTGCTGCCTGCCCCAGCCATGCTGCCAGTCACCGGGCTGTACCGCAGGGAACGGTGTGACAAGAGGATGCATTTTACATAGCCCAGACAGAAAATTACACAGCTCTTGCAAGGCATTTGAGGAAGTCTTCCCTCTAGCAAGTCTTCTCTTCTTTAACAGGGATAAATGACACCTGATTGAAAATGCAAGCACAGACATCACTCTCTGGTCTTTGTAGACTATGCTGAGGCCACCAGAGCCATGTGTGGTCTTGTATGGAGATCAACATAGTTACTACTGCTTTGAGGTATCTTGTCTCCACTAGATAAAATAGCACAGTGTTTTTCCTCTGTGAAAACAAGAAAAAAAAGCAAACAGTCTGTTTTTTAGAACTGCCAAAAGGCATGGGAGCCAGGGTTAGGTGAGCAGAGGACAGTGTGTTTATCTACTCGCTTCCAAACAGGCACAGCCCACTCATCATGTGAGGCTGTAAGCAGAGCTGCAGACAAGCAATACCCGAGAGCAAGGCAGGTTTTGGGCAAGGAGAAAGCACTTTTTATTTTTTTTTGAAACATCACATTTTCAAGCATAGGAACGGAAATTGGACTTTCTAAACCTGAATTTGAAGCACCTGCTTTCAGGAACACAAGCACCTATTTCATACTTAACAACAAATCAGCAAAAGTCAAAGTGCAGAGAAAACAAACTTAGCAGATTGAAAAGTACGAACAAACACTTCAAGACAGCAAACATCCTCATTTTTGGGATTATTTTGGGATACATTAGCAAGGAACAGCTGAATCTCTGAAACTAGGAAGCTTTAATTTCCTGTTGGAGTGCTATGAAAAATAAAAAGTGCCATTGGAAATATATTTATAGAGTTATCTGTGATAAGGAACAGGGAGTGGTCTTGATGTTGGAACTACGGTGACATCCCTAAAAACAGGAAAAGAAAAGCATGCATATGCAACACAAAAGAAGGCTGAGTATACACACTAGGGCTTCTCACAGAGACATTTCTTCATGCGGCATTGCTATATTGCATCAGGACCTGGAGGAGGAAGGGTTATGATAAAAAGAGGAGGCAGATAGACAGACTGCAGGATCTGGGTGAACAGAGGAGGTGGGGGCTGGGAGGGCAGGTAAGGACACAGCTGGCTTTGGGTAAAAAAGAGATAGAATGAAAACTTGCCTTACTCGATGTTACTGAGAAAGCTGTCAAGGCACAGAGCTACACTAGCATTTTAGATGTCAGACTGAAAAAACTTACAGTATTCTTGACCTCTCAGAGGTTTCTCTGATTTTTAAGATTTTCCATGCTTGTGGCTTGGCATCTGTCTTGAGGAAATAAACCCTCTAAGCTGCACACCAACATTCTCGGAAAGGGGCTGTTGAGGCAGAAATGACCCAAACGATAATTTTCATAATTGCCCAGAGGAGTTACAGAGTCCAACTGTACCCAGCTTCAGGAGAAAACAGGGACCTGGTTCTCACAGTTTCCTTGCAGCACAGGTTTCTTTGCACCTCTGTAACAATCCTTCCTGGGCCACGGAGCAGCCACCAGGAAGGATAGACAAGTAGGGACAGGAGTCATGCTCCAAGGACACAGGAGGTGGGATGCACTGCACCCACCCAACTCCTTACCATCCTCAGGACTGCAGTCTTGTGGTGACACTGTGGTTAGCCTTCTGCTGTCAAAATTCTTACCAGATTCTGTTGCCTGATAACTACTTTTAAAAGACTGAATAAACTTAGGTAAGCAGGATGTATCTCAGAGCATAGTAAGGAAAAGGCAGCTCTTTGCTCTCTCCCAACAAGTAAGAGCCCTAACTTCCCCAGCAGCAATATGCTGACAGAGAAGGCAGGGAATAATGGATGGGCATCCAGGAAGAGAGTCAGCACCCAAGCGAAAGTCTTCTCTCCAATGGAAACAGTAGTGCCATAGGAAATGGTCATTTTTTGAGAATTATTATTATCTAGCAATTCACTCCTAGAAGAAAAGCATTATTCTCAAAATAATTCAGCAGATTATTATAAACAATGGATAAGAGGTGAAGCTTCCTGTTGCAGAGCAATGAGAAAAATGCTGGTGAAAAAGAATGGCTGTCTTGACACTGACCAGTTCAAAGATCTCAGAGGGTTTTAACTGCCAAGAACTAAGAAGGATGTAAACAGCTGCTGCTAGTCACAGCAGCACCAAAAACATGGTCTGTCACATCTTTGGTTTTTCCCTTAAATCTTCAGAAAAATCCTTTCTCTGCTTTAAGTGCCATCATTTTGAGAAAATTATACCATGTTTTCAATGTTTAACACTGGCTTATTTGCAAAATATAGCTCAGTCTTATTTAAACAGTCTAGAAAAACACTTCATACATTATGCATGAGTTCTTCCACAAAGCTCTTGATACATATTATAGAGAAACAAGATACTCTGAGTGTTGAAAGTTTTGATAACACTGAATGATTAAATAACTTCATAGTAAATCAAACTAAGGTTTTCTTGAGGAAGCTCTTTCCTACGCTTCTCTTGTTAGGCAAGCCAAAGAGATTCAAACTCTCAGTAATGAAGAGTATGCTGCTGTCCCAAACAGCAGAGGAAACACTGGTACAGCTTACTTTAGCTCTCCAGATCAGGAAACTTCTGGAAAAGGCATTCAATACACAGACATTTCCCTTCTTAGGGACCCATACCTTGCTGAGAATGTTAAATTTTAACTTCTTCTTGAGACCACTAAAACCTTTTATGATCCCAGTCAACCCTAAACATACATGGGATCTGCTGTTCTAGCTGGATCCCTATAAGTCTATGGGGCCTGACAGAACTCATCCAAGAATACTTGAAGGGCTGGCTGATGTCATCACAAGCAAGGTCTCTCTCAATGACTTTTGAATGGTCTTGGGAATCTGGAGACGTCCCAGCTGACTGGAAGCTGGCAAACATTGGTCCCATTTTCAGTAAGTACAAGAAGGATGAACTTGGAAACTACAGGAAAAGTAGGCCTGTCAGTGTCTCTTCTATAACTGGCAAAATCATGGAGAACATTATTCTGAAAGTTATTAAAAAACACCTGAAGGACAACACAGTCATCAATCACAGCCAGCATGGCTTCAGGAAGGGAAAGTCCTGCTTATGAAACCTAATTTTCTTTTGCAACTAGGCAACCCACCGAGTTGATCAAGGCAAGTCAGCTGATGTAATCTTGGATTTCAGCAAAGCTTTTGATACTCTCACTGGATCCTTCTGGACAAAATGTCCAGCACAGAGGTGGATAAACACATCATATGATGGGTGAGCAACTGGTTCATGGGTCAAGCACAAAGGGTTACAGTAACTGGAGTGACACCAGTCTGGTGACCTGTCACCATCTTAGGCCCTGTGCTCTTCCACATCTTCATAAATGACTTGGATACAAGACTGAAA
This sequence comes from Daphoenositta chrysoptera, assembly GCA_013397915.1. NCBI lineage: Eukaryota > Metazoa > Chordata > Aves > Passeriformes > Daphoenositta > Daphoenositta chrysoptera. The sequence continues at coordinate 295,719 of VZRO01003923.1, read as the reverse complement.
GGGATACTGAGCAAGTTTGCAGATGACACTAAATTGAGGGGAGCTGTTGACTTCCTTGAGAACAGCAAGGCACTGCAGAGAAAGACTGAAAAATTAGACAGCTGGGCAATAATTAACCCATAGGAAGCTTAAAAAGGAAAAGTGATAAATCTTGTACCTTACCAAAGAAAGGAATTTGAAATGATGCCAGCTAATTAATCAGCTGGTGATCAGCATCCAGGTGACAACAGAGACCTTTGTTGGCACAGAGACCTTGTTATAATGAGGTGCCCAATGTATCGATTTTGCCTTTTCAGAACCACATACAATATTTTTCTCCTTTCCTATTGAAGGATTGCTACCTCTGTTCAGGGCTTGTGATCTTCATCCCTCAGCTGCAGAAGCAAACCCAGGTCTCAGGCTTTCTGGAAACCTGGAGAAGCTACTTAGTGCATAAGCCTTTGGGAGTTCTTTATTCTCTCCATGCTTTTCTAAATACCTAAGCCCAGAACTCAGCTGTCAGCACTGCTCAAGCATGATACTAATGCTCTGAAAAGTCACACTTTATTACACCACTTTAGTGTTTATCTAAAATTTGAGACAGACTAACTATCTAACTTTTAGACTGAAAGGTCTGAAAGTATTAAAAAGCACATCAACACAGGTAACTGTGGGAAAATGTGTTTTGCAGAGAGCTGGCTACAGCACATCCGTGGGAGAGAAAAGCTGAGAACCCTGAGCACTGGGAAGAGCTGTAAGTAGCAAAAGTGCCTTGTCTGGTGAAAGAAACTTATGTAATATGCAGAGCTAGATAACATAAGGAAAAGTGCTTCAATGTTTGCTCCTCAGAGAGGTCAGCAGCTTGAAAAGAGGGAATATTGCTTCCTAATCTGGTCTCAGCAGCTTTTTCCCCCTCTTGCAGGTTAGACACCTTCCTTCTTCCAGAGGCCAGCAGCAGTTTGCTCGTCTTTATTCCTGCCTTAGCAGGTAATTTTCCTGCTTCTGAAACAGCATCTCTTTTTGCAGCCTCCGCAATTCCATAAACACAAAGGGATAGGGCCTGGAGATGTCGTAAAGAGCTTTGTCTACTGCTTGGATACCTATTTACAGTTCTGTAGGAGGACAGCTACATAAGATTTTCCAGAGCTGTTCAGCCCTGTCCCTCAGCAAGTACCATTTTTAGGTCTGTCACCAGGGATAAAAAGAGGCAACTTCTCTGTAAACAGAGTTCACGTAACATATGCTGCTGAAGGCCTCCTCCAGCACTTCCCACAGCAAGCACACCATTTAGGGCTTAAGCTACAAAGATTACATTAATGACTTTGTAGTTTCACATTTAAAGCAGGAATTTTCAAGTTCTGCAATTTGAGGGGGGGGAAAAATAACATAACTGCAACCTCCTGCACTATTCTGGCCTGAACTAGCTTCATCTTCTGAAATTAGGAGAAAAACTTGGGTTCTAAAACTAGATTTCCATGCCTTTACATAGTTGGCAGTTTTCTGAGGTTTTGATGCTTCATTTCTGAAAAACTATGACAGTCTCATCATGTATTTTCTTCTAGAAAATACAGCACTTCCAAGCTCCATTTTTGGTATAATTTTTGTCTAGGACACATTGGTGAGGAAGTTGAATGGGTTAAATGCACAGGATGGTTAGACCTCAGATTCCAGGATCTTTCTTCTCCAGGCCATCAGAGACTTGGACTCGGTATGTCCATCTGTGAAAACAATCTTCTCAAGCCTTCTGGGATTAGTACATTCCTTCACACATTTGGGAATGCTTGTTTTTCATCTGCTTTTTTTTTTGTTTTAGATCCAAACTCTTTACAAATTATATTTATCTTTTGAAAAGCCCGCAATTCTGTCTCTATAATGTGTGTAGTCACAGAGCCCCTTTTTTGCTAACAATGAGGGTTGAAGTTTTAAAAACAACCCAAGACATGTAACCAAAGGAATTCTGTACAAAGAATTCTGTACCACAGAATAAAACACAATTCAGCTCTGTGAATGCTCTTAGAGAGGGAGAAGATGCGATAGTTGTGTAAGGATGCAACTCACATGTGTGCAAAACAGAAAACTGGGAAAAGCATATTAAAAAATGTTTACTAGAATCTGTAAGAGAGGAGGCAAATACATTGCACATCACTTCCATTAAGCAGGAAGAATAACCTGTTCCCGTTCTCATGCCAAGCAGCACAACTGCAGAGCGATTCCACCACTTTCTTGCTAAACAATGGTACCCAAAGCAGAGACCATTGAAAACATAAGGCAAATGATAACACCAACAAATGCTGAACCCAGCCCCTACACTGGATCAAATATGACTGATCATAAGAATGCAACACCATTCTTTTTCACCCTCAGCAGATTCACCAGATCAGAAAGGAGATGCTTTGGGGGCTGAAGAGAAGAATTGCTCATATGGAAATTAGGTGAGAAAGAAAAAAAAAAATCACAATGCATTAGTCCTGTAAATAATGCATTAGTCCTGTAAACAGACAAACCTGAGACCAGTTCTGCGACAGTGGTGATGCAGGAATGCAGGAGAGACTTGTTCCTCCAGTGGCAGTAACTACTTACAACTGCAGGAAAACAATCTTGATAAATTTCACCTCTGTTCAATGGTGGTGGGGGGTGGCTGAAAGGGGAGACAGTAAGCTGTCTAACCGAGGCCTTCAATCACCCACTCAAAAACCTCTCCTGTCCTTACAGGAAGGGCAGGGAAAGGTAATAAATCAAATAAAAGAACAAGGCAACTCTCACTGATTGGTTGGGGTTTTTGTCGAGTGGTGTTTTGGTTGTTTTTTTTCTCCAAAAGCAGTATATAGAGGATGGTCTTCTTACCCATCAGTGCATCAATGTTCTTCACCACACTAAACCCTGTCAGGGATGTTTTGCCGAGCTTTCAGATGGCAAGTCTGAGATCTGCACTGTGTGAAGTTCTTCCCTCTGCTGAGGTTATCTCCTATGACTACCAGAAATCCTCAGACATCCCCAGGTACCACACCGCCAACAGTATCATGCTCAGAGCTGTCACAACATCTCTGCTTACAAGAATCCCAGCTGTGCCTTGCTTTAGCAGCAGCTCAGATACTGAGATATTCAGATACTGAGCCCTGCACAGCAACAACTGAGAAGAGCATGCATGGGGCACTACACTGATGTCTACAAATTCTTCCAGACGGATCATGCCAAACCCTACACCCCATTCTGGCCTTGGCCCAGGATTTAAGCTAACATTTAAACGCCTACGTGGTCTCCAAGAAGAGCTAAGTTCCTGGAACTCACATGCCTTCTAAGCAGGGTCTCGTAAGATCGAACACTTCACCTCAAAACTGTTTTCCTTCTCCTGCCACAGGGACTGTTTAGATGGCAACATCATGCATCCTCCTTTTTTAAGTGGTATAGCAATCAGGCCAAGCTTTCTTCTTGGGCCCAACCACTAACAGGATGGAAAATGTTCCTGAATGATATGAAACAAACACTGTCAGGAAGTGGAAAGTGGTTTCTGCGCTTGAAAGAAGAAAAAAGCTCAAGAAGGAAACAAGTATTATGCATTTGTGGTCTTTTCCACAACAGCAAGACTTTCCTTTTGCGCCCATATTTTTCTCCCATTACTTATTTAATTTGCCAGAAATTAATATGGAACTTGCATATCACCTGGAGGGAAAAGCATTATGCTGCTGGGATAAAAGGCTCCAGAGATACTGCAGGAGGACTAGAAGCTGCAATGTGTTTTTAGGGAAGGGAAGGCCATCATGCACTTGTAACATTCAGTCTTTCTGTGAAAACAGTCCCTTATCCAAGTAGCATCAGAGGTCTCCTCTGATGAGATATGGCAGCCAGCCTGGGGAATATACAACAAAACCAACCAAACATCTTTCACCTATCCACCAGAAGGAAAGTCATCCTACTCAGGCCAATATACTCCAACACCATGTGTACTATTAGGTATGTCAAATGCCAGGAACACATATCTAGCAATAATTCCTCTATACTGGAGTAACTGTATATAAGGATGGAAGGCAGGAGACTGCAGAAGCCTCTACATTAGTGTTCTGGATTAAAAGAGTATGCTTTTGAAGTAGGATTTGAATTTGCCTCCACATCTGATTTGTATTGTGTCATCAAGCACTGTCAAACTGCAAAAATAAGATTCCTCACAACAATGCATTCCCAGAGCACCCCAACGTACTGCAGCCTCAGGTGGGCATTACTCCATATGAACAGACCACAGCACAAGCAAAAGTAAAACCCTAGCCTAAAGTGTGTGCAGCTCCAACTACTTTACAATAAAGAGATTTGCTTTTCTACTGTATTCTCTAAATTAGAAATTGTCAGGATGACAGTCTGATCCCATGAGTACCCTCTGCATATCTCTTACCAGAGCTATATCTAGAGCTTTGAAGTGAGAGAAAAGTAAGAAGAGGAAATGAAAGCCACCTAATCTTGAAGTCAGATTTGCCCTCCACATAACTCTGCTATCATTGTTGAGGATAGGAAAAGTTATCACCAATCAACAATGTAAGTCTATTAGCTAAAACAACTGTTTATCCTTCAGACTCCCAAGGGGACATTCTCATGATCTATCTCTGTTCTGGATGACTACAGCTGTGTTCTCAAATGCCAGAGACCAACCAATGACTTTGTCTTTTCTTACACAAAAAGATACCACACTTGATAGAAACTTCCAGCTGAACTGAGCTTCTGCCACCAACTGATTAGCAACAAAGAGTGGTACACCGGCCATTCAGCCAGATTTAAGTCTTGTTAAGAATGCTTCTGGGATGAACTCTTCAGGTATGTATGACAAATGCTGCATTACCTCTCCTACTAGTTAATGTTTGTTTTGATTTCAGAAACAGTGAAAGCTCTCCCAGCATCTCCAGTTCAACACACCTGTTTTCAACTTTCATTCTTTTTAGTGCAACTATAATGCATGGAGAAAAAACACAACACAGCAGCACACCTGCTGACTTCAAATCCCTGTATAAACAGGGCATTTGCACAAGCTGTTATGGATGGGTGACTACATTAATGGCTGTAAAAGCCATTTTTAGTAGAAGTATTTTTGTAATCTACCTGTAATACCTAACATATAGGATGGTGAAGAAATTCACACATATGATGTTTTGAGTAAGAGACATCAACTCAAAGGTTTCAAGAAAACCTTACTCTGTGCTTCATGAGGAGTTCTAAGATGCCAAATCCTGTGGAAGTACAAAGGAAGAAATAATACCTACTTGCAGCTACTGAGTGCAATTGATAGAGTTCCTCCATTTCTATGCCATGCCTTCAAAGCAAAGTCAGGCTTAAAATTCATGCAAGTGAACTGGTTTAGAAGAAACTACAAAGACATATCTCATTTCTAAAAGCAAACCCATTCACAGACTAATCCCAAATTGCAGCAGTCTCTAACTCTTGAAAGGACAGCTATCCAAGACCGAATAGCTTCTTCACTTTGAGACAACTGGCTGTAAGGCTGTGAGCTAGGCCTCTTCATGACAGACAGAGCAGCAGATCTGAGTATAATCTGTATTTTCTTTCATCTCCACACTCATGTAGAATCATAGAATCAAAGAATTGTTTGGATTGGAAAAGACCTTGAAGATCATCAATGTCCAATTGTTAATCCAGCATTCTGATCCTCAAATGCCACATCTACATATCTTTTAAATATCTCTGGGGACGGTAACACAGCCACTTCCCTAGGTAGCCTGTTCCAATGATGACAAGCCTTTCAGTAAAGAAATTTTTCCTAAGATCCAATCTAAACCTCCACTGGTGCAACTTGAGGCCATTTTCTCTTGCCCTGTAACAAGGGAAGAGAGATCAATCCCCACCCGTTTACAACCTCTTTTCCAGTACCTGTAGAAAATGATAAGGTCTTCCTCTCAGCCTCCTTTTCTCCAGACTAAACCACCCCCATTCCCTCAGCCATTCCTCACAAAACTTGTGCCCCAGATCCTTCACCAGCTTAAACTGATAAATACATCATCTATAAAAGTTCATATAAACTGATTTGTCATTAGTGTGTGTACTGACCTTATTTCAATTCAAGTAAGAAGGCAGCAGTATGAAAGGACTTGGAGGTTTCAGTATTTATTGCTAATTATTCACCCCTGCAATTTTTCAGAACTATTTTAAGTGAGACAAATTGAACAGTGCTTACATGAACATTACTTTCATTCACTGTAGCATAATATACAGTCACATCAAATAAGCTTCAAATACGCAGCCTCATTTTATCGTTGTCCAACTCTACTCCTTACTGCTTTCAAAGTCTTCTTCAGGATTGGTGCAATTTCTTCAACAACAACAAAACAAAGAGACCCATCAGGATTACAGCTATGAGCAACTTTAAATGCTATTAGTATAATATTAAGCATATAATAGTAGGTAGCAGGTTAAAACAATTGAATTGATCATCTTAGGAAATGCCACTTATTTTTGGTAGGCTTCTTTCCATCTTGAATCATGACACCTGAGCTAGAACTTCTACTGTTGCCAGCAGGGATCAGATTTGATAATGTGTTATTTCTGTATCTCATTTCTGGAATCCCTATTCTTTTAAAACCAGCAAATAAGAAAAAAGTTAGCATTTGATATCAAGCTACTATCTGCTCTGGCTTATTTTGAAACAAAAACCCAAAACCATCAGCCTGACTGGACACATTTAAGAGACTTTATAAATTTCAAAATCATACGATAATTCAGGTTAGAAGGAATCACAGGTGGTTGTCTTGTCCATTTTAATTCTTGAACAAATACTGTATTTATAAGATTTCATGTCTCTTATTAGTCTTTAAATTAAATGATCAGAGTTTGTGACAGATCAAAATGGTCAGCAAATACCACTGTGATGCAGCTACTGGTCCAGAGATTACTACAGCACAAAGGACATATATACTTGTATGCTACTGTACTTGAAGCACCTAAACTGGAAAGGCTGGTCTGTCACAATACAGACTCAACCTCCCACAGAGCAACTGAAAGCAAAAGCACAGCTCAAAGTGCCTTAAGCTAATGCCTTGGTGGGGAACTATCTTTTCACTGCAAATAGCAACAGTATGGAAAGAACCTTCCAAATCTCACCAGCCAAAGGCACAGTTATGATAATTTATCTGGTGTAAAAGCTGACTTTCAGAAAATTGATCCATCCAGGCTGCCCTTCCTGACCCATATTACAACCACCTTGCGCAGCAAGGCTGTTCAACTAAGCTTCTGAAATTCACAGGAAAAAATAAAGTATTAAAAGTTCCTGAGATTCATTCTGGTCAGCTGTATCTGTATCACACCAGGTAGCTGACTGGGATTTTATCAAAGCAGGAGAACATGTGAGGCTACTAGGCAGGTTTATAGACCCAAAACATCAACAATGGAATTGCCCTAGGATGCCAAGCGGCTTTAGTGCAATCTGGAGAAAAAAAACAGTGTCCACTTACACTCCAGCTGGGAGGGTGAATTCACTGGCACTTTTGAGAAATGTGCAATGACAATGCACAAAGGGCTGAGGAGCAGACAAGACTTAAAAGGAAAGTTTGTTTCTAGCTACTAGCCACATAAAAAAAGGAAAGCACAATTTTGAACTGACAAAGACACATAAATTAAAAGCATAGTCCATAGCACTTACTTGCATTTCTCTGTGGGATGAAGCTGGATGACAGGTCCTGCTGTGCCATGGATTTCTTCCTGTTGGCAAATGTTCCTGGGTGGTTTTGCTGCACCAGTTATATAAGCCATTTTTACTTGCCGGCCTAATACAGAAGCAAGGAGTAGCAGGTACATGTCCTTTTCATGTCCTTTATGTCCAAAACTCTTTGCATTGTTGCTTAGAATCCTCAGTCTAACCAGTAAGGTAAGATTTATCTAATGCGTAATATTTGCAGGATACAACAGTGTATTGTATTAATGCATGTATTTATTTTTTAAGCAAATTTTAATTTAAGGGGAACGGTGTTTGTTGTTAATGATTTCTCCTAGAAGTACAGCATTAGTACTCACTGCAAACAAATCACTAAACCTAACATATTGTCAAGAACAGCAGAAGAGAGTGGGTTTTGTAAGTGAAAGAGCTAAACAGAGATTTTACCTTTTGGTTTCTCTGACTGAGCTGAAAGAGTATTTTTTCTAAGTATCTTCAGTTTTTCTTCTCTCTGATTAAACAGTCTCAAGTACATTTCACGCCAAGACTCATACTCCCGAAGGCTCTCATTTTTAAAGTCTCTTTGGCAGTGCTTCTTCCACAAGTGGTCCGTCTCTTTTATAAATGTCTAATTTGAACACAAAGTATCTTAAATCAGAGATTGAAAAACAACATTTTCAAGAGTACCTGTTACCTGAGCCTACAAACACAACCCAAACCTCTGGTGGAAGGAGGTACAGAAGAAATCCCACCACACGTGCTGACACAGGTACCCGCACCATGGCAATACCATGCAGGGACATTGCCTACAGCCCGAAGATCACACAGCTTCAAGTAGCAGAGCTGCATTTAGTAAGCCATGCCTCCAGGCTAGACTTGTGTTTACAGCACAGGCTCAGGCCACTCCAGCTCTCAACTCGAAGCACACAGAGAGAAGGCTAACTTGCCCTATGAAGGACTACACACTGAGAACATCAGTGTCCAAGTGCATCATGGAGCTCAAGCCCTAACAGTATAGATAAGAAATCTACCACACACATGAAATCTCACCCCAGCTATTTCCTGACTGATATGCTTTGCAGTCTGAACAGTTTGTAACTTGAAAACAGCTGGTTCTGACTTTCATCAGCTATTTCAGTGGTAAATACTGTGGTCATCTTTTTTCTTTTTAGAAACAGAAACACTCTTCTATACACACTTCCACTTAGTCATCAGTAGTAATTCTCCTGAATGTTTTAAATCCTGACACTTAAGAAAGGGAGACTTGATAATGACAGCGGAATTCAAAGAAATTAGTGTGCAAGACAGAAAACCAGTGCAACCCATGGAGTTGTGGAACTCTGTGGTTACCCAAATTTAACAAGGCAGAATTTACCAGGTTACACTTCTCTATTCGAAACAACTGCTCTGGTGTGCAACGTATTAGCACAGGCTCAAGAATTTCAAAGGGCACACCTCCTGCTTCTTGTAGCACTACAAAAGAGGACAGTACTTTCAGTATCTCACTTATTTTGCTCAATGGGTAACACCACTCAGTTTAAAAATAAAAACCCAAGTTAATTTTAGCAAGCACTAACAGAATATCCTATGTCCAGCTATGACAATATTTAAAAACCAGCAGTTCCATACTGACTGGCAGTTATACTTGAGGATGGATAAAGCATCTGAGTAGTCATTGCCCCATCATTACTGATATGCATTACTTCCTCCTCTGCCTATGCAAGGAAGAAAAAAATGTTGTGATCACAACAAACATGGGGGTGGGCAGAATTTTTGGTTTATAATTTATAGGACATTATTTTAAGTAAAATTGGACCTTTAAAAATTGTAAGCTTTTAAAACAAAGCTACATTTTAGCACAGCCATCAATCCATTTCTGCAAGTGCCTTTCAACCTGCTTCAAGTCACCGTCTGTAGGGAGGGACAATATATTTTAGTAGGCCAGTTGTTGGCCTAGAGAAAAAAAAATCTCATACCCTTTGAGTCACAGCTGGTACAAATCCCCTGAAGTACTCACACTCAATATTGCTGTGAAGCACGCGGACACACTGTTCGTACAGCGTAAGCATCTTCGAAAGGCACGCTGCCTTAGAGCCAGAGTAAACCTGCATTTTAGAGTTCAGTCTCTGTCTCGGGGATTGAACTATCTCATCGACTTGCTGGGGTGCGTCTGCAACAGGTGCTGTGGAAGCTGCAAGCAAAACATCAGGCAAATTTCACAATGCTTTCAACATTCAGCTCTGAGATAAACATATATTACTTTTTCTTGAAATACAAAGTTACTGCATTACAGTTTGGGGCCCTTGCACATGTTGTAAATTGCAGAAGTCCATTTACCATCATCTGACACCAAGACAACATGTACACTGCAGGTGAGCTGCACCAACTCAAACCAGTCTCGCATTATTTATCTCAAGTCTACATGAGCTGTGTTCACATCCTGATTACTTTGCTACCCATCTACAGCACCTTATTAATCCTCCTGAGTTACCTGAGCGAAGCCAGAAGCTGCAATAGCAGCAATGTTTCACGATTCCAAGTGGTATGAAACCACTGAACCATCAGAAGAGCTGCTGGGGGAACCACTGGCACTTTATGTCACCTACCTATAAAGATGCTAGTGGTTCCTATGCTAAAGCTAGACCTAGTGCTTCATGTATTTGTTTTACCTAAGATAATTTCTACTAAGGCTTTGCCTGCTCTTAGGTATAGGCAGGAGTAAAGATAAATGGAGCCTGTAGAACTGCCACTTGATTTATGCCTTCTCTTCGTCTCTGGTAACCTTCCTCAGTATTCCTTACACAGCAAGCCATAAGAAGGAAGGCCTTATAACTCTCTTCAGCTTCAACATGATTTCTACAGGTGAGACAGTGAAAGTGAGGCCCTTCTTTGCCATGGACTGATGAGCTAATACAGCTTATTGGAAAAGGGAATAAAACATTACTACACAGAGCTGTAAAAACCTACGCTGTTTCACATTTATCAGCCTTGCATATTACTTACCTGTAGAGTCTGCAGCATATGGGGGAGATGACTCTAAGAGGCCTGGCAGAGTTTTAGGTAGTGGAGTATTAAGAAGCTCTTGGAGGTATGCCATCTTGGCCTGTGCACAGTCAAGGAAACGTTGCTTCAGCATTATAAATTTGGGGTTAACAAGGCTTAAAATAAGTTACAATAAACCCCCAAACCTTTAAGCAAATCCCAAAATTACCTAGGATAACTAGAATTCTTGCTTTTCTACATTAAAATTTACTCACAGGGTTACTTTTCAGTATATCCTTTCATACTCCACTTACTGACACTATACCACAAAAAGAACTTAGTGGGACATCTGTAATTAGCACATAGACTAAAACCAGAATAGATATATAGAGCTAATGGGCTTTCAGATAAATCACTATTGAGGCATGCACTGAATGAGGCAAAACTGCAAGATGACAAAAGCATAATTCTAAAAGACAAGAAATAGCTTTATACGTGGTCCTATCAAGTCGGCTAGATCATGTTTGGTAAGCCATTTAGCCGAAAATGTTCACAGCTAATCCCCTAAAAAGGGATTTAAAGATGCAGCAGCCTATTAAGTATGGGTGCCTACAAATGGATCATGTGCAACATCTAAATTGGGTCTTAGGTGTCCTCCAATTGCAAGTCAGGCATTTACAGCCCAAAACTTGCATTCCCTGCACTTCGTTATAGTATCTTTAGCATCTTTTCACAACAGCTTCAATATCTGAGGTTTTTCCTCAATTTATGTTAGAGTATCACACGTAAGCCTCTACATTAGTATTTCCCAATTTGGGACAGAAGATACCACATTCAGATTGCAGATCTTCCACAATGAAAAAAGACTAAAGCTTTAACATCACAGTGAAGATATAAATCTGAAGATAACTCTAATTTTCAGTACAGAAAAGGTCTTCATTTAAAAGGTCTAATTAATACACATTTTTACATACACATTTGCTCAGAGGAGCTACTTAAGCTTTTTGCATTTCAAGGGACTAGGACAGCTCAAATTAAGAATATGCATAATCTAGTTTTATATGCAATACTGTGGTTTACTTCAATGCATTTAAAGAAGGTTCAGTTCCACTGCAAAGCTTAACATTCACTATTAAAGAACCATAGCATCTGCCAAAAGGACTTTTCTATACACAAAGAGCTGCAGCAGCCACAAAGCAGGATGGTCAAGAAAGGAAAAAAGGTAGACGTCTTTCCAAAGGTAACTGCCTTTGCATTTTTCAAGTCAAATGTAGGTTAGTTGGTGTGGATCAAACACTACCATAATACTGGAAATGATGCTAAAAATACAAGTAATTAAATTGTAAACTGTATCTTTTTTTTTTCCCCATTATTGTAATTATTGGCAATTGCAATGCAGCTGATATATCAGAGTCATGCAATCTGTTCTTTAAAATACAGATAAATATCACTGAAATTAAAAGTCCAAAGGACTTGTTTGTCTGAAGTTTACCTCCTATTATCTCAACCCTGTAGTGGTTTACCTTTTTACTGGGAGTTTCTGCTTGATCACTCTCACATTTTTTTACATCTTCACCTCCCTCTTTTGCCTGAGAAAGGTTTGAAATCTTTTGTAGTAATAAGCGTTTCTTCTGTTCACTGCACTTTTTTGGCTGTGCACCTCCAGAACAAGCCTTTCTCTTTCTTTTGTTGGTAACCTCATCATAAGTAAGATAAGATTCAAAAGACATAGTAGGTGGTTCAAATTCCTCATCACTAGAAGATTTGGCTTGGTCTTTCATGACAAGATTTTGTTTTGGTTTCTTCACACATTTAGGCTTTCTCTGTTTGGAAGCATCCTTACTAGGCTTTTCCTCCAGGGGTAATAAGCCTTCATTTGCTGCAGAGGAATGCTGCTTTTCTGAGACTTTCTTGCTCTCTTTGAACTCACTTTCTTTAGCCTGAGAACTGGTACCCTGGGAAGCATGCTTAGAACCACTGTTGCTACATTCTTCATTATCACATTCTTTGGGAGACCCAGAATTTGTACTTTGATGGGTCTTTTCACTACAAATACACTCTTTATTCAACTTTGTAGAAATGGGAGCACTCTTGGAACTTCTAGACACCAGAACAGATTTTTTGGGCTTCTCTGAAGGCTTAATCTCCTTGGAAACAGAAGATTTTGTCTCATGTTTTTCTTTTTCTTTATTTTTTCTTCCCCTGTGACCACTGCAACAATAAAAAAAAAATTACTTCCCATTCTACAGCTGATGTTAAATTCTTAAACAATCTGGTTTTCCTATATTAGTAAAACTAAAAGCATAAAATCACACCATGTGTCATAATTTCACAAAACCTAGAACTTTGTTCTGCACTGTGTTCTTACTCTTCCGTTATCAGTACAGAATCACAGAGCTCTTGGGTCTAGCACTGCTAAATATTGCAACAAGAATTGACAGCAAAGCAAGTGGGGACATAACCCTGAGTAGGAAAACACATCTGGCAGTATTATCTGCTTATAACATGCTGGATACCACTTTTCACAGTTTCCCTGCATGCTTTATGACAAAGACGTGGTGCTTGAAATAATCAGGAGACAGAGAATTTACAACATGCTTTGTAGGTGATACAGACAGAGCTTTATGATTACAGATTCTGGTATTTTACTTTTCCTGTTGTTTGCACAACTCCAGATATAAATGCACTTTTTAGTTAAAGTATTCCCTTGGCTTTCCCAGCTCAACTGTCTGGAACTGTTGGAACTCTGCAAAACATCTAAAGCAGAGCAGGCCTGGCCATGGCAGTGGTGGCTGCTTCAGTCTCAGAAGAAACTGCATCTCTTCACTGTGACTCCTCCAGTGTTGGAAGGCCCTCTCAGTCCACAAGAACATTACAAGAAAAACCTCTATACAACCAAATCACTGGAGAGAGGCCTCATTTAATCACCACCTCTGGGAAGAAAGAGCAAGTTTCCCAATTTCCTGAAGTGCAGAGCAGCGCCCATCATGGTTTAGTATCATTTGGACCAGCTGGGACCCAAGAACTTGTGCCAGTCAAAAAAAGCAGCTGAGGTCAGAGTCCCAACTGGCTATTTGACCAATAATGGTCTGATTGTGTTCCTCATATTTTCTAACTGCATTCTCATTTCTTCCATTCAATTCACATTCCAATTCAATGTACATTTGTCATTCCAAACAGCTTCTTAAGTTTCCAATCTGTATTTTAAAACTACACTACAGTATAATTAACTTTTAGGAAAAAAGCTCACACCTACCTTTTACTTTCTGGAGAAATAAACTTTTTCCATTGTTTTACCAGACTTTTAGCTACATTCCCAGCAATGGCATGTTTCCTAAAACTGTTAACTGTTCTGCCTATGCCAGTTTCCTGTTGAAGATAGTGCAAAAAGACGGGCAGAATAAATCACAACTCTCATCCCAAATAAAACCTCCTCTAAAACTGCTACAAACAGTATTAGCCTAGTATTCAGGGCAGTCCTATGGCAGCCAAAGAATAAATGAACTCTTTATACTGCAAAGTGAACTGAAGTAGTTATTTATAACCAAATATGGGGAACAAAATGCAGCCTTAATTCATAAAACTAAGATAAGCAATTTTCCTCCATTAAATGTACATATTTCAGGAATTTTATTTATTTCAATGCTTAAGCCCACAAAAGGCATCAATTCAAATTTCCTTTAGGCTTATGAAGCACATTTTAGCATATTAGAAAGCATGTATGTGGGGCATGGTGTAAGGTAAAATACATCTCAACCAGAAGTACAGGGTTGAAGGGTCAGAGGAGCAGAGTTATTTTCACAGTATCATTGTGTCTTCAAGTCTCACTCTAGTGTGTTTTATTTAAGCAAAAATATCTTGCAGACTTTGCAGAATCACAGGTGATTTTTAATTCTGTAATTTCAGTAAGCATCTCTGATTCACAAACTCTTGCTTTAAGATGAATGCAAAACACGGAATTCAGTGGGTTCACTGCAACCTGTTAATGCTCTTGCTAGCAAGTAAAATTACAGTCCTGTGAAGTCTGAGCTATACACGTTACTCCCACGTAATCAGCTCAGCCCCTAGAAAGGGCTTCCTTAAATTCACTTCAAGTATATTTAGCTTATTTATAATTTGAGCAACCTGATTTGGTTAAGTCAGTTACTGCAAACAGATGGAAGAAATCTGTTGGAACTATTTCATAAAGCTATTTATGTTTTTCAAGTGCATTGAAAGTACAGGGAGTCCTCAGCTGCAAGACATTACTTTCCTCTGCTTGACTTGAAGGCTTCCATCAAAGTCTGTCCCATTCTAAAACATGCAAAATTGCTGGGAACATGAATCATCTGCAGAAACCCTTTGTCATTTTAAGCAACTACTAGCAATATGAGATTATGTATTTTTATTAGAAAACAAAATAAATACTGCTTCATTCAAGCAGAAGTCTGCTGTGTCTAGGCAGGCAAACACCTCTGCCTGGATAGGCCACCCAAATATCTTGACAACTATATTTTTCCCCTTACTCTTCAAAGAATTCTCTCACAAAACCCACATTTTTCTTCTTCTCAAAACAGACACGTTGCTTATAATAGCTAGAAGCGTCACAGATGACTGTGAGAATATCTAATATAGAATTTGGTGTGATGCAGCAGAGGATAAAAGTCACAGGAATCATTATTTGTGATGCCTGCTCTTTAAATGGAAGAAACTAACTTTGAGCTACTAATAAAAGATGGAAGGGATAGATAATTTACCTAAGGAATGGTTCTGATGCCTTGGGATTTAGCTTTTATATTTTTCAGATCCTATACTGCTTTAGTGTGTAACTGTAAGACTCCATATAGCCCGTTAGCTACTGTTCTCCCATTCTAGTCAGACATAACAAATCCTCTCTAGGCCTGGACTCAAGAACACCTAGTTGTCCCAGGACCCAAAATATGTAAACTAGGCCTCTAAAGGGGGGGGAACAAACTTAGGGTAGTGACATCATTTCCTGAAATTGTAATTGGAGAATTAATCCTGATATGCAAATAGACCAAACTTACAAAAGTATGAAAAACCTGTGACCTGTCATCCATTTTGGGTGTAGTCCTAGGGCTGTTTTGGCCATAGTATACCTTCTGCAAGGCCCTTCAATAAATACATGTTTTTTTTCCTCTTAGTTTTGTCTACCCTCTGTTTTTAGATAGCCCCATCAAGGCATCAGTTCACCCATATTTGCTTTGTTTTAAGGATTGAATGAAGGCTGTTTTACAGTGAAAAGAAACCAACCTGATTAGCAAAGTGTCCTCTATATGCTTTGTTCCCTGCTCAGTACTATCACTGTTGACATAATACTGCATTTATCAAGTTGGATGACCGGCTTTTGGAAAATTAATCTAACCAAATAGGATATAAAGTCAAAGTTATAAAACGCAACATGTTCACCACTTCTACAAATGCACACTCCTGACATTTACATAGTAATTCACTATAGAAGAGTTTAATGTATTATTACTTATCACTTACCACTAGAATATCCAGCGATAAATCCAAACCTTGTAGTACCTCAAGTGTTTTTATAATCTGGAAGGAAAATTAGATGTATTGTTTTAAACAAATACTTGGAAATCCTATTCTGTTCTTCTCATCCTCAATCACATATTTAATCCAAAAATACACAAGAGTGTTAAAAGGAACATGCAGTAACTCCTGGAAAATGTAAGCACTCCTTTATTGCACATCAGGGCACTGTTTGCAGTCTGTGCTGTGAACCAGTACAGTCCTGCCAACCCCTCAATGTCAATACCATCAGAAAAACCAGTAGATAGTTTGAATTTACTGCTACAGAGATTACAGTAAAGATAAATATCACAGTAGTACAGGCTATATATATATCCCTCCTTGTCGTGTAGCAGTGGCCCTCATTTGCCACAGAGCCAATAGAAAAGTTTCTTTATACAAAGCCACCGTGCGAAAATCAGCAAGTCTCACAGTCAGCAGCACCACTCCATCAGTCCAGGCTAAGAAGGGACAACAGAGCTGGTGCGAGCCCAGATTGCACCAAATAAGGTTTTGAAAACATAACTGCAATTTGTATTTTTAACAAAACTAGTTCAAGCTAGAACAACTGTTTTCTTTTGCACTGTCAAAGCTTACACCTGTTACAAAACTCAACACGTCCATAAAAAGCAGGAAATATTTTTTTCAGTTACAAAATGCACATCTTCCTATGAGAAGTGTTGTAATAACAAAGTCGTCTTATTTATAAGCAGAGTATAAATTTCAACAGCAATATAATCCAATTTCTTTGGCAATGGGTATATAGCACCCCAGAGTCTTGCAGCTAATCATATGTCTTATCTTCCTGTTGTGGTTTAAGAATGGCATCCCCCAGTTTAGTGTTCCCACTGAAGCACTCCCAACCACACACATGAAACTATGTTTTAGAGACAACAGAATTAATGTACAACTAAAATAGCAGCATTTCATAGGGCTTTCACAAAGCCTGAAATACTAGTCAAGTGTTTCAGATCATTGGCACTTCTCAACGTAACAGCAGCAACAAAACACACTACCCAGAAATCTTCTGACAACAATAACACCTATATTAATTTAAATAACCAATGAAGTGTCATTTATTATATGAGATACTGCTTCTCAAATGGCATTGCAGGAGGTGGAAGAGGTACTAAAAAGGAGTAGCAAGCTCGAAGAAACGATTTACAAATTGCACTCCAGGGATATATTGCTCTACTGTTGCTTTAAGTTTCATTGTTCCTATAATGCATTAGAGTAGTGGAATCCCACACTTTACACTGATTTTCATTTTGTTCAGGGCTCTATCTACACTCCTGGCATGCAGTTCTGTAAATCATCCACCCTGCAACAGTGCTTCTGAGTCTAGAGAAGCACGGGAGAAATACTTCACAGTCTGGGAAAATGTGAGACGAGCTGTAAAGGTAAGGCATACACCTAGGACCAGAGGTAACAAATCAAATATCTCCCAAAAAGTTCAGCTAGCTACAAAATGGCAGGATACCTACAAAAAACCAAGCTTCCTGACCAAGATTTCAAAAGCAGCACAAAAGCCATACGAAGTTCTGCTTATCTTTAAGATAAGCCACTCCCCAAGAAAAATAATAATTGCTCACTATGTTAACACAGTTTCTAATGCTTGAGATGATCAGTGTCAAGTTAGTTCACTTTTATTTAATTAAAAGAATATATATCCTCATTGATTTAATTTATTTTGCAATGAAGAAAGGAAGTAACCCACTGCTGACACATTATATTGGATATATAACATGACTAGATAATCAAGCAGTGCAAACCACTGGGAATAAATCCCATAAGCCAGAGACAAACCTATTTGTGGAAGAATACTAAGGGATGTTTTCATCAAGATACAGTGAACAGGGGTGTTGAATAGTTCCTCTTGATGGTTTTTGGACTAAGTTAACTCATAAAGCCAAGTTTATTTCAGAAGAAAAAATTCAGGAAGCAGGCAATTACTGTTCATACAACTTCAAACCAACAGGCCAAATTACAAAAGTACCTAGATGACAAGGATGTTCAAAAGCAGTAAACACATTTTAAGGAAAAACAAAACTTTCAAAGTTTTCTAAACTAAAGACCACACTGTTCATTTTGGTTACTTGAAATGTGTATCACATTCAGAAAATTAAGACAAATAGAACTATTTCATTATAAAAAGATAGAAAAAATGGATGAGACACACTGACAAGGTTTTCAGAAGTTACACCAACCACCTGAAAGCAGGGAACAGCCCAGGCTGCAGGGGGATCAGCAGCTCTGCATGTACAGGATTAGTACAAGACTACAAGACTCTGTTCTGTACCTGGACAAAGTAAATGGCAGCATCCAGCCAGTAGGAATCACACATCTCCAAGTTCTTGGGATTTAGAACCAAACGTACTTACAGACACAATCAGAAGTAAAACATAATTTGTGGCAAGCATCTGTAGCACCAGAGAAACTTTGTATTTATCCTATTTGCTAGAGAGCTCTGATTTCTCTGCCAAAGACAAAGCACAAATACCAAGCTCTGGTATCCATCGGGCTTTGGTGAAGGCCAGAGAAAGGTATACTGTGAAGCACAAGACACAGTAAAGTCTTTCACCAAAACCAGAGCTTGCTAGAAACACAAACTTTGCTGTCATGATACCTATATATAGTATACCACTATAATTATTGCATAAAATAAGGCAATATTATGAAGTATGTTCTAAGCAGGCCTTCAAAAACAAAATGAAGACTGACTATTGAGGAATCTTTCTGTAACCATTTCTTCCACCACAGTATTTGTGGCCTATCTGGCTCTTATCTTACTGGAGTGGATCTGTTAGTTTGTATACAGAAGACTTTCCATATACACACATTACATATGTAACCCTCCACTGGTTTTCAGACTGTTTTACCTCACATACCACTTCCAGCTATATCCTCGTGGAAAAACTCAATCAACTTTAAAATAGATTGTAAAGTTCATAGAAAATTTTTGAAAAAAGTTATCTTCATACACAATTCCTGGACTAGTCTACCTAATTCCTAAATACTGATTTATAAAGAATGAACAAAATCCTTTAGGACTGGGGGTTTTTTTCCATAAAAGACATTCCAATAAAACCCAAGACCTAGGTCTTCATGCAATATAAACAGGCAAAGCCTTATGGACAAACTGGGAGCTAGCACACACATAGTGGTATGAGACAAAAGCAAAGAAGACAGTAGGAACAAAAGCCAGCAAAGATGCAGGGAAGAAGGGAAAGCAGGCTGGAATTTAGAAGGCAGAGGTCAATGGTAATGAGCAATGGGAAAGAAGCATGTGACCAAACAAAATCTTCCAGAGTCAAAACTGAAAGCAAAGTAGTAACAACAGCTGCCAGGTGCACTGTGTCATATATATTTTCATGGGGTTGGCTTTTGCATGGTTAAGTGTTTGGTAATTGAATTAAGAAACCCAGAAGATATTAATATTAATAATAGAGTTAATATGTGCTAAAATCTGTTTAATTGTTAAATGTTTATTCATCAAAGAGTCCTATATTGTTCTCCTATTAAGTGTTACTATAAGATTCAAAATTGGAGTTGAATAAATTGTATTTTTATTGAAAAACCATTTGATCCTGTTTAATTAGCTCCTCAGATAACCTGTGTTCCTAAAGACCAAAACCCCTCACCCCACAACTAAAGGACTGTTTCTAGAAACTGAATGTTGGCCTGCAGCTAAGCTCCATGGCAAGCTGGAATTTCAATGAGGTCCTTTTCCTGCCTTTGGGGAGGATGACATCGCTCCCTAGCAGCCGACGAGCCATTGGTGGAAGAACATGACCTCACTCAGAGACTGACCAATCACCGTGCGCCATGGAGGCGGGACTGTGGGCGGAGCAGGGAGGGGCCGCGGGGTGTAAAACACGCTGCACAGGCTGAGGAACCGGCTTTGTGCCCTCGGAATAGCTGTGGGCAGAGCCCCGCGCTGTGGTGAAGGGCCTTGATCTCTGTCTAGAGATTTTATAAATTGTCTTTGCTCAAGATTAGCTTGAGCATAGCCAGCGCTGCAGACCTCTGTCTTGGGTTTCTAGCTGTTTCGGCTACAAGCGTCTCCTATCGCTGTGTTCCCGGGTTTTGTCTTCTTGCTCTTTTTAACCAAGGAATTTGGACTCGTTATTTTTCTAAATTGATTTTCTTTCAATAAATTGCTTTTCCTTTTTAATTAAATTAAGAGTTGTCCTTATTCTTGACAACTGGGTTTGGTCTCTTCCCAGGACACCAGTGTTGCTCCATCATCCCTTATACAAGTGTTGTACGGTCTCCTCTTATTTTCCTACCTGGGCCTGGAATCTCAGGAAGGATGGGACTGATTACCAGACCATCCGTCCTCAGGGGACTGACAACATTTCTCTACAGTAACTCCTGTTTTCTCTCCTTCCTCGCTCCATAGCTGCATCTCTCTTTCAAAGAGGTCCCTATGATTCTTTAGCTTATTCTCTTCTATAACAAAGCCTGTGGAATTACATCGAGTCAGTAGGTTCTGGATGAGCTAGACAACTCATTTGAAAGAGCACCAGGACTTTGAGGAAAACACCTTAGAAAAACGCAACTCTTTCCCAAGCAAATAATCCCTATGCCCTCAGCTAACAAAAAACAGAACCAACCCCCCCAAAAAAAACTCCACCAAAACAAAAAACCCCCACCCAAACAAACAAACAAAAAAGCAAACAAAAAACCATCTAAACAAAACAAAACAGTTTGCCTAAAATAATTGTCTAGTTTTGTTTACAGCTACTAAATCTAATAATCTGTTAATTACACTAAAGGAGCTTTCTTCCAATCATCTTACACGACACAGAAATAAATGTAAATGCTAATCACACACTTCACCTTGTTCTTTAGTTTCATTAAGTTATGCCAGCCAGAGCTACAGCCTTTCTCCACCTGTCTTATTATCTTTCCAGCTTGGCCAGTGTTGTTTTTAAAAAAAGTCCTCAGAACAGGACATAATATTCCTGTAATTGTCCCCCTAATGCTATATAGCAATAATAACATAACCCTGCTAAGCTACCCAAAGATAGCATTTACTCCATAAGCCACTGCACTCTACTGCAATTTCATGGTCAACTGGCAATACATCAGAGCTCCAAATCATTTTCTGAGTCAATGCTTTCCAAAATACAGTCTCCTATCCTGAGTGACCTATATTCATAGCTCCTAGCAGTGACTTTCCACTGAGCCATGGTAAAACATGTGTTGCTCAAATGAATGTAGCCTCCCACATGATCAAATTTGGTTTCTAGAAGGGACTCTCTTCATTTGATACAAATTACTTCAGTATGTGTAGCATTTCCCTACAATGGTTGTTATCTTCTAAACTGAGGAAGATTTCGGTAGCATCACGTCACGAAGAGATGCATAATCACCCTCCTACCCCCCAAAAAACCACCACAAACCCACAACCAAACCCACAAACCAACATTGTTTCCTGATGAGGTCTGGCACTCTTTTTTTGGCAGGTGCAGCAGAAATCAGTTTTATGTGTTATATGAGGCCTGTGACACTGCTACTCTAATCAGCATCATACAGAAGCAAGTCAAATGCCTTGAAGCTTGCATATATTTATGACAATTACAGTCAGCCAAATACAATTTGAGATAAATTTGGCAGAACGTATCTACATAACATCTCACTGAGTGGTATGGATCCTGGCACCACCCTTTAATTCTACATCAGTTACATCTTAACATCATGCAGCTGCTCAACGTGTTCCTTTATGATCAATGCCAATGAAAATCATTTCATTGACCTTTAACAATAGCACAGTACTTTTTTCCTGTACCTTCCCTAGAACCATAAGCATCATTCAATACCTGCTCTTTCTTTGGTCAATTCTCTGAAAACTCAATGGGTAGCTATCAAACCTCACGCATTAAGAAGCTTTTGAAATTAATTATTGATGTTCCGCATGGTTATCAAAAACTTTTAGCAATTATTAAAAAGTCCAAAGACAAATATTATTCTCAGTATGGAACAGAAATATTTCATAACAACAACATGTGCCTACATACACATCTGTAATATTAACTTGTAATTCTTTCCACACATTTCCACACATCCTCTTTGCCTTTAAAGATGCTAACCATCTAATTTCTCTTACTAGATTCAACTTCTGTTTGGAGTACCTTTCACGACTGCCAATTTACAGCTATCAGTTTCTCACTTTCCCTGCCACTCCTTAGGCCCTGTTACCCATAAATACTTCTATTTCACTAGACAGTTTTAGCAGTGACAGAAGTGCTGCAGCACCACCATTAGCTCCAGTTTATGCAGCACCTACTCGCAGCAATGCTGCATAACAATAGTGTATCTCCTCCCTTAATGAATGAAATCAACCACAGTTTTCTCATTTTTCACTTTAGTTGACTGTTTTGAAACTGACTGGTTTGGGATCATTTAAAAATTAATTACATCTAGAATTGTTTCTTTCTTTTCCTTTGCTACCTCTTGTTCAAAATAGCATAGCAACACTAATCCCAAGTACAAATCCAGACACTATAATATCTGATCCTTTCTGTAGCACAGGAAGAGATCTTAGGTTCACTGAACTGCAAATTAAAACATCTGAAGAAGTACCTGCACAGATATTTGCCTTTTGGACAGGTATTGTCTACATCACAGGCATTCAAGAAGATAAACCATTATTGGCTATGAAACTCACTGTTTCTTCTATATGCATACACACACTTCGAAAACACTCTGACATGATTAATAGCTAAGCTTTTCATCAACTACCAAATACAATGCCATTTTTACTGCTGCCCTCTGCCTCTGACCACAAACTTGCCTCAGGTTTTAATGCCTTTGAAACCGATCAAGGTAAAAGTATCCTGTATTTTGAAAGTGAATGTGACCCTCAGAAAAAAAACTGAAATTCAAACCCCCTCAAACTAAGCAAAACCGACATCACTCTTTCGGATACACCTTCTTCAGTCAAATGTGATTTATTACTTTATAAAACATTAAGGCAAATTTGGCACGTGCTTCCACTTCCTTGGAAGTGCCGGCTGCTGCTCAGAGAGCTGGGGGTCCCTTGGTCCCCTCTGCCCCACGGCCCGGGGGTGTCCCCTCTGCACCTACAGTGCTCGGCGCAGCTTCAGCACCTGCTCTGATCGCGCTCCCCGCCCATCTCTGCCTGCTTCAGGTGTTCCTGAGCCACTCCTCGCAGCTACTGAGCAGCCTGGCCACACTACAGGGCTTCTTTCACACTAACATCTTAGTCCCTCTGGGACCAGGAAGAACAGCAAGGCAGGGCGTGACAGCCCCCGCTCCTCCTGATGTGCGCCGTTAAAACCAAGCAGAAGCACCTATTTCGCATAGAAAAGCTCTTATGAACACAGAAATTACAGCCCAGCAGCCGCCGGGTTTGGCCTCCTGGCCGGGTACCTCCGCTGGCTCCTGCGCACAGCGCAACTGCTCCTGCAGCACCAGCACGTCCCGCACAGCGCTCCGGCTCTCCTCCGCCACGGCACCGCCACCGGGGCCGCTCCGCCCCTCCTCCGCCGCGGCACCGCCACCGCCGCCGGGGCCGCTCCGCCCCTCCTCC
>VZRO01003923.1:232075-271793 GCA_013397915.1 Daphoenositta chrysoptera | reverse complement strand
GCGGGGCTCCGTCGGAACAGACGGCGCGGTGCGGAGCAGGCAGGGCGCCGCTGGGGCGGGCCCGGGGAGATGAGCCGGGGAGCGGCCTGCCCGGGCAGCGCCGTGGCGAGCCCTGTGCTGCTGCCAGCGCGGGCCCCCGCCGGCCTCGGGAGCAGCCCCGAGCGGCCCCCGTGCCGCGGGCGCCAGGCGGGACACGGAGAGTCCCCGGCTGTCCCGTTAGCTGCCGTCACCTCGAGGCCCGTGGCACCCCTGGTGACTCTCCGTGGCAGCGGGGCGGCCCTGTCGAAGGGTGCCTTGTGCTGGGGTAGGGGGCCAAGCCGTGAAGCCGTGGCTGGCGCCCGCAGGCCGCACACTGCAGTCCTGACTCGGGCTGGACAGGACATCCTTTTCTTTAGGCCCTGCCTTACTTGCAGCCTGATGCCTAATGCTTTGGTTTTGGGGGTTTTTAAAATTATTTTTATTTTAAGGAGCTGAGCACTTTCGGGCCCTGCAACTTTCAGCAGGGTTCTCCCATGGATTACCTAAAAAGCTTATGACAGGGAATCAGTCTTTGTTGCTGTGTGAGCACGTCTGAAACGCGATCTCTGCTATGGAGATTGCTGGAGTTGAGCACGTGCTTGAAAGACTCCCAAGCCGAATGAATTCTTCCTAAAAAAAGTCTGTGTGTTTGCGGAATTTCCCGGGAAGTTACTGTAGATATAATGAAAATAGGTACACGGAACACCTTTCACACTTTAAAGTGGTGTGTAGGGGAAGTGTTAAAAAAAAGTGCATCCAGTCTGAAATACAGCAGAATTTTAAGTAGGCACAAGTCTGGTATTTGCACATTAGGGTTGCTGCTCTTGCAAAATAGACCTTACTTCAGCTTGGCACACTGTATAGCAAATTCATCAATAGAAAAACCAAAACAGCTGATAGGGCAATATGGCAGGTAGAGCACTTAGGCTGAAAATGGAAAAAATAAATCCAGGTCCCTGATGCAGACTGGTTCTCCAGTTGCCGTACTCATGTTTTTATTTTACAGAAATAATTAAGTCATCTTCACAGTATGTAGAGCCTTCATCAACCCTACCTTAGAATAGGCCCACAACTAGTTACTCTTCAGTTTTCTGGCCCAAATAGTGTAACATTGTTTATACAAAGTGGCATTTATGCAGAAGAAATCTTCAAAGAAATTCAGCTGACATTAGCATTATGATTAAAGTCATTATTGAGTAGAGAAGTTGAGGGTCGGATTGTCATATGGATTATGTGATTGAAGTTGGAATTCCAATACATTGTTTGAAAGCCTAATTATCAAACTTCTGGATTTCTTGGGGTGAGTAAGACGTTCTTGCTGCCTATTTATTCGGAAAGATCATGATTTCATGACAGTGAAGACAGCATTTAAAATTTCAAAAGTTTTCCTAGAACAAGAAAAATATTTTTAGCCCAGATCTAACTGAAGCATTTTTTGTATTGCTTGTCATAACTGTCAAAAGGAAAGAATTCCAAGTTTACTCAGTCCTTCAAAACTGCAGCCTATGCTGATTATTACAAGGGTTTGTTTGTTTGGCATCGATGCGTGACGCCTCTTAGGAAGAAGTGGGCTTGACATACACACAAATATAGCTCCAAAAATTGCTCTGACACTACGTGCTCAAGAGGTGTGTTGTGCCATCAGCTCTGCTCCAAGGCTTGCAAACTCTCTTCTCACCCTTAAGGACTTCTCTTTGCCCTACTGGCAGTGCTTAGTGAGTTTCCAAGAAACAACTGAAACCAGATAGAGGAATAGGCTTTGTCTGAGCTAAGGAGAAGAGCCTGGTGAGAATTTCGGGGGATGGGTGGATGTGAGAGGCTTGGCTGGGCACAACTAGGCAAGGAAGTGGGACCAAATGATGGAGTACCAGGGGAGGTCTGAGTGACCCACTGGGGCTGGGTGTCTTGCTGAACCCAGTTCCTCAGAGCCACCTCTGTGAAATCAAGCCCTGTGCATTTGTTCCTAATGATGTTGTTTTTACATTTATTCAGCAACTTTAAAAAAAGCGCATTTCTTTTCCATCTCTTTTTTGAAAAGACTGCAGTTCCCACTGAAATTCAGTATGCTTTCACAGTTATTCCCAGTCTGCATAAGGAGTTTCACCCTTCCTGAAGGCATTACTGGTGTGATTACTCAGTACATTCAGATTAGGTGCATTTAAAGATACCTTTCATAACTATTTATCATAAAGAACTAAATTTGGGCTTTGAGGGTGTGTGGTATTTGGCTGAGCATACACAAAGTGAGCTGAGCAAACAAAGCAGTCATGACCTGGAGCTGAGCCTGAGTTTTGATAACATCTTTAGTTGACCCAGGTATATTTCCACCTGGCCATGGCTGTGACACTTGAGTTCCACCAACAATTCAGTTGACTGATATGTTGACTTTAAACAAAAGGCTTTATATTTCCAGAAAGAGTGCAGTAATGGTTGTGCATGGATTAGAAAAGATGGTTAAAATTGCCTAAAGGCCTGTCTCTGCTGACGAAAGAACTTTCCTTATTGTTGATTCTGAACCATGCACATGGACCAGATAATAACAATTGTTTTTGTTCATTAGGCTGAGAACAAATTCCTTGAAATGTTTCCACTTTTTACTCCTAAAATGTTAAAATATTACTTCATGACCTGCTACTGCTGCATGGATTGATAGTATTGTCCTTAGTCACTCATACAGACAAATTGATTATGAAGAAAATTAAATATTTTTTTCCCAAGATTCACCCTAAAGGATTCACCTAAAAGGATACATCATGAGAGGCTCAAGATATTTTAAAAAAATGTACTACTCCCTCTTTTAAGTGAAAAGACAGTAATCTTTGCAAGGACTTCAGTCAATAAAAATGTTTTATAGCAATTAATTTCTATGCCATATGAAAGGAAATAAGCATTTTCTTGCTATTTTCAAGATATGGGGGAAACAATGTTAAGAATATCTGAAAATTAAAAAGCATATTAAATCAAAATTTGATTTTTAAAACTGTATGATTTATGTTATGTAAATTATACAGATGTATAATCTGCATTATGCAAGTATATGATTTTTGATCCTGAATTAGTTACTTTTAAAATACTTTATTGTATGTTAATTAATGGAAAATGAGAATGACTACTTCCAAGACCAGCTTGTGTGCCACACAATATCCAAGTATGCCATCAGTCATCCTCTGTTCTCGAAGACCAAGTAACTAAAGGTTTTGTGGGTCTTGTCCTAACATAGAGCCAAAGTTTCAGAATTATGTGAGATGTTTGACTTTGTCAGTTTTAGTACATTGAGATGTTGCCTCAGTCCCCACAAGATGGTTATCTCTACACTGCCCAGCACGTTCAGTATTTTCTGGAAATTAGAAGTTAGTTTTGTCTTTTCAGTGAGGATGGTTCTCCATTGTTGTTTCTGTTGATTTTCAGCAGTGAATCATACAAGGATGTTGGGAACACATTTGTAGAGACTGAATAAGAATTACATTTATTTTACAATGTGCTAATAAATTTTAAAGGTATGAAAATTAGAAGAATATTTTATTTTTTTACATATCATGATAGTGTGTTCATTTATAGGACAAGCATTCCCTTTATTAAAAAAACCCCAACTAACTGAAAAATAACAAAAGAAAAAAATAATCTTTCTCTGAAAAATACTGCCCTTTTAGGGCATCTTAAAATTACGAAAATTGATAGAAGTCTGGGCATGAGCTGTTAGAAAAGGGAACACTAAATAACTGTGGTTCACTGATATGTTTGCTAGTACTGTTTTAGAAATGTGTTTGTTCTACCTACAAGACCTAATATTTTACAAGTTCTTAAAACTCCTGGAGCATAGTGCAAAATAAAATTCTTTGCTTAAAAATCATTGTAACTAATCCCATTAATGATAGGTGTTGATGTAAGGAATTTTATAATTAGATTGAACTGGTAAATTAAAATATATTGAGATGTGTTAAGAGAATGATAGATGTCATCTGACATATTAAATCAATGCTGTAGTTAGTTGTATTTTTCAGGTAGTAGGAATCTACATGTGAGGAAAAAAGACATCGTAGATGGAGACTCCCTTTTTACAGGGACTCACAAGGAAAAGATGAGTTGGGATGGACACAAGTTATTCCTGGGTAGATTATGTTTTGACACAAGAGGAGAATTTTTCACAATGAGAGCAATCAACCATTGAAATAATCTCCCCAGGGAAGTAAGTGGTGGATTCCCAAGGTTGGACACTTTTCAGATTTACCTGAAGAGGGTGCTGGGCCATCTTGACAATGCTTTTGCCAAGAAAGGTGGGACCAGATGATCCTTCGTTTTCCTTCCAACGTGGTATTCCAAGATTCTATGAAAATAAGGCTTTGTCCTTGATTTTTCATAGCTGTGGCCCTATTTTCAAAAGGAAGGCTGGTTACCTTGTTGCTTTAGGGAGGGCTGAGGCCTATGTCCCTCTCCTTTTCTCTCATTTCACACTTTTGGCTGACTCTAATTTCCTATTCTGTTTTCTCATTCTTACCTTGTGATGTTCTGTAGTTCCACCAGCACAGTGATGTCCTTTTGTTCAAAACAACAAGTGTTACTTTGCAGCAGTTGTAAAAGCCCATCCAAGCCTGAAGGTAACCAAATGAATCTGTCCGATTAAGCATTATACAAAGCACAGCCAAGAGAAAATCTTCCTGTTCTCAGACTTCCACTTCCTCCAATACCCCTCCCTTCCCATGCAGACACTTGCACTCTTTTTCTCTCACCCAGGGGATGAAATTCTCCTGGGATGTGCAGGTTTGGCTTTATATTATTCCTGAGGTTGCCTTGCAAGGATGTGGAGGTAAGCTATTCCAGTGTACAGAATAACCACCAAGTTAGGATACACACTTGAGAGACAGAAGATCAAAGTTCACATCTCTGAAAATGTATCAGGATGTGAGCCATTATCCTTGAAAGCTGAGGCAAGTCTTCATGGAAGCAATGACCTAACTCCACAAAACAGGACATGACTGAATCCCCATCAGCTAGTCTCCTTTCCTCTGGCTGCATTTAAGCATGGGAAATCTAAGACAGTGTAGAGTGCCAGCTTTTCCATGGTGTTTCCTGTAGGTTATTTTAGGTCATACAATAATATAATCATGGAATGGGTTTTGATGGGACTTTCAAAGACTATCTAGTTCTAGCCCCCCTGCCATGGGACATCTGCTAGACAAAGTTTAAAGTTCCATCCAACCTGGCCTTGAACACTTGCAGGGATGGGGCATCCAGAGCGTCTCTGTGCATCCTGTTCCAGTGCATCTCCACCCTCATCATAGAAAGTGTCTTCCTCATGTCCAATCTAAACCTGTGCCCCTCCCTAGACACATGGCTTTCTCCCAGTCCCCCAGCTGGTTGCTGGGGAGCCCCGTGGTTCACCCTACACTCACCGGGGGCAATTATTACCTGCTGGAATTATCTTCACCTTCCCCTCCCTTCCCTACCCTGTACCTGTGCATTTGCAGGATCCAGGCTCGTCCTCCCGATTTCCAGTGGCCAGGCAGCCCAGGGAAGCTGAGCTCCCGTGGCTGGCAGAGGCAGGGAGCAAGGCATGGAGAGGAGGGGTCATTTTAAAGAGCACCCGAGCACAAGCTCCGGTCTCTTTTGCTCGCTGTGACGGGGAAGTGCCTCACTGAAAACCAGTGAGCTGGGACTTACCAAGTGGCCTCTGATCTTTCTCACTCTCTTTTCCCACAATTCCTCTCTTTTTGTGTTTGCATTTTCCAAGGAAGAGGCATTTTCACGGACAGCTCTGGGACTGTATCTTTCTGAGGAGGGTAAGAAGTTTTTAACTCCTCACTTTGATAGTTTTTAGAAGGTGGCATTTTAAAGTGGGGGGAGGCTGGTTGGTTGAATGCATTGTTTTGGGACCCCAAGTGTCCTTTGGCATGACTGGTACTTAAGCTAAAATAAATTAGGCGAAAGCAAACAATTACAGAAAACCAAATCACCCAGGATTTTCTAAGTTCTGTAACTTGGTTTTATTGTAGGATTGCTTGATTTCTTTCACTGGGTTTACAAGTCCCCTCACTTACAGTGCTTGTACACTAAGCTAGCTTGTGAAATTTCTGCTGATGAAAAAGTGTTTCTCAGGAAAAAACTTCGGATAGTGAGAATTTTTGAACAGAGACCCTAAAGTGTCGTATTTAAATGAGCTCTGCAATGATGCAATGAAGCAATAAACATTAGGTGCTATATAAAATATTCTAAAACAAGTCTCTAAAAATACTTAGAACAACAGATACGGCTGCCAAAAGAATATGCGCTCTCCAGCTTTAAAATTGTGACTGTTAATATGCAAAGCTATAACTATGTGTATAACGTACAAAGATATCCAAAAGTTTTGTTTCACATTTTTTTCCATGCCAACAAATACAAGCAACACTTGCAACATAGTTTTTTTGCAACAAAAGTCGTGTTAAACAGCCAAGTATACTGGAACACCAGCTCTACCTTCAAGCGAACCTGTCTTAAAATGGCAAGCTGCTGGGAGGTTGCTATTCTGGGAGGTGACTCTGATAGGTCTGAACAGATGCAGCTCCTGGAATGCAGCCGGAGCGGGGGAGCCGGGCAGCAGCTGACCCCTGCGCTGGCACACGGGCATGCCAGGGATCACAGCTCGCGTCAGCACGGGCTGACACGGACACCTCGGGCACGCACGGCCCTCTCCCTCGCCTGCTCTGCACATGGTCGGCACCCTGCAGCAGCAGCAAAAACTGCTGCTGCTCACAGGCAGCAACCATTCCTTTCTATAATTAAATTACCATTTTGTTACATGCTGTGTGCTTAGGAATAAATGATGTGCTGAGATTCTAGACTGAAATATTACTGAAGTCTTTTTATTAAGTTATCTACAATAAACCAGTCATTTGATTTATCATTAATTAGCATTTTTTTCATGTTCAGGTTTTTATGACTGCAAGGATCACAAAGAAAATTAGCATGTGTAAATTGTTTTAAAATCAATGGATATACTAGAGATAAAGGCTATGTTTGAAACTATTTGAATGCTGATCTCCACAATTCTGTTTATTGAAGATCAGTGCTTTTCTTCAAGTGTATTTGCACATACATTTATTTGTTTGAAGTAGCTCCTTTGTTACTAGGAACTGTCTCACATTGCATTTGACAAAAATGTGGCTCTTCATTTAATTGAGAGCTCGCCTAGAGCTGACATATATAGTTTAAATATGTCTTCTAACATAATTGTATGGGACTGATTCTTACTTTCACATATGCAGAACTTGTTTAAAATAACACATCCTGATAGAGTTTGCATGACATTTTTTCAAATAGAAATTAGACATCCTCTCTTCTCCCTAAATCTCCACAAAATCGTAAAAGTAGGATTATAGATTTCAAATTCCTGATACTGAAAAGCAATCAAAGTATGCTATGAGCAGAAAGTGTCTGCACATCTGACACGGGAAATAGAACACTATCAGTCTATAGAATCAAAAGTTACAAAAACCTGGAAGCAGTTTGGAGCAGAACCTAAATCTAAAATCACTATGACATCATATTAAAATCCTCCTTTTCTTTGTCTCATCTCTCATTTGTTTCTTTAAGAATTTTTCCCAGTCTTACTATTTCCCAGTCAAGTTCTGAACTCCCCAGTAAGTCTGTACCAGCCCTGGAGTAAGGATGAACAAAGTTGGGGGCCCATATTTTTCCTATGTTTCAGGCTAATGAATTCAGGTCTAGAACCTGTCTGATTTAAATAAATATATACAAAATTTTACACTGTGGCAAACCCAGTTAGAGAATTTAACTTTCTGACTGTGGTGATAATAGGTGAATGTTAATTTATGACCTCGTTATTTAAAACAAAAAGGAATTACTGAGTTACTTGTGGGTGTAGTCTTCACAATTGGAGTATTGATTGTTACTAATAAGCAGCCATGCTACAACCTAGAATTTAGGAAAACAAATTATCCTGTGTGTTTGATTTTGTGGCATTATATGTATTGACAAAGGTTAGATTTGTTGCATAATCACATAGCTATTAAATTTCACAACTGTGGTGTTTAATTTTATTTTTAGCAAGTTCTTGGCTGTAATATTTCATTGCAGTCATGGCCCCCAAGAAGAAGAATGTGAAAAAGAACAAAGCAGATATCAATGAAACAACTATCATTGTAGAAGATGGCCCTCTCAGTAAACTAAATGGCTTGAATGCACTCCTGGAAGGAGGAAATGGTTTCAGCTGCATCTCATCTGAGGTTTCCGACCCATCGTACTGCCCAAACCTCTTGGAAGGTCTAAGCAAAATGAGACAAGAAAATTTCCTTTGTGACTTGACTATCAGTACCAAAACCAAATCCTTCAGTGTTCATAAGGTAGTGATGGCTTCAAGCAGTGAATACTTTCACAACATCTTAAAGAAAGATCCATCCACTCAAAGAGTGGACCTCAATGATGTCTCCCCATTGGGTCTATCTACTGTTATCACCTATGCTTACACTGGAAAACTTACTCTCTCACTTTACACAATAGGTAGTATTATTTCCACAGCAATTTATCTACAGATTCACACTCTTACAAAGATGTGCTGTGATTTTCTAGTCCAAGAAATCAGTGTTGAGAACTGTATGTACATTGCCAATATTGCAGAAACATATGGACTAAAAACAACCAAGGAAGCAGCGCACAAATTTATTAAAGACAACTTCATTGAATTTTCAGAAACTGATCAGTTCCTAAAACTTACTTTTGATCAGATTAATGAACTTCTTGCAGATGATGACTTGCAGTTGCCTTCTGAAGTTGTTGCATTCCAGATTGCAATAAAATGGCTGGAATTTGACCAAAAAAGAGTAAAGTTTGCTGCCAGTCTCTTAAGTAACATCCGTTTTGGTACCATCTCAGCCCAAGACCTCGTCAATTACGTTCAGACTGTGCCAAGAATGATGCAAGATGCAGACTGCCATAAGCTCCTAGTGGATGCCATGAACTATCACTTGCTTCCCTATCACCAGAATACACTTCAGTCCAGAAGAACAAGGATCCGTGGAGGTTTCAGAGTCTTAGTTACTGTTGGGGGACGCCCTGCTTTAACAGAAAAATCTCTTAGCAGAGACATCTTATACAGAGATCCTGAAAACGGATGGAAGAAGCTAAGTGAAATGCCTGCTAAAAGTTTTAATCAATGTGTCACAGTGATGGATGGATTTCTCTATGTGGCTGGTGGGGAAGACCAGAATGATGCCAGGAACCAAGCCAAGCATGCAGTCAGCAATTTCTGCAGGTAACTGGCTATTTCTTTAAAAGGGATAGAGGTATCTATTCCACAGAAGACAGATAGAGAGACTAAGCTGGTTTGTGTCATGCAATGTGAACCACTTGGATAAAGAGAAAGGGGACAGTGTGGGGGAGGTATAGATGCTATTCTATATTAAACTTTGAATGAGCAGAAATATGCAACTGGAGTTATCCAAAAAACTTCACCACGGTTACCCATGCACACTGAGAAGTGAGGAAAAACTGAGAAAACTTACTCCAAGTGGAGGAAATAGATAGGAACGTAAATAGGAAGTCATGGAATGTTCTAAGGAGACTTCTCCAATTTTTGAAAGCTTTTGATGCCTCACAGAAAGTTCAGAGAAACACCTTTTAGGTGTTACAGACTTCACTTCCTGTGCACCATTCATGATATTTTCAACAGCTTTTATATTGCATTTCATAGTCTTTTTTTTTTTTTTTTTTTTTTTTTTTTTATTGTTTTTTTTTTTTTTTTTTTTTTTTTTTTGTTATTATCTAGAGTTTAGAAACAATGGTACCATTGCTTGAAGGCTGTCTTTTACAGTGTACCCCAAATAATACCTCACTTCTGAAATAGTGTAGTTCCTTTCTATAGTCATCTGAGACTGCACTGGTGATAGCAAGGTCAGAAGAGTGCATACACTAACATGCAATGTCACATGGGTGGTACTAGTTTTTTAATAGTTCAGCCTAAGAGCTGGCAGTGCACAGCTTGAAGCAAGGGGTGGGGGTGAGAAAACTTTTATGTACCTTTTGTCTACCAACAGACTATGGACATGCAATGGCATTACACAGCCAGAGTCCTACCAGTGCTTCCTTTTCTGCTCCCAGAAGGAACAGTCAGCTTCTCCTGAGGACATCAACCAGTACACGAAGTTAATGAATGAAAAACCTTCTGTAGATCAATTTTGTTGTGTAATCTCCTTTGTCAGAAAAATATCTCACATAAAAGAGGTTATGCTGTTGCTCTCCTGACCTTCTGCCTTTAGCTATGCCTGACATTGTCACAAGGAGCTGTGTGCTCATTGCACACCTTGGTAGCAGGGACTAGGTGGGGGAATCCTCGTTGTGCCCTTAACTGTGAGCATGTCAAGTCACATCAGTATGTCCGTGGACTTACAGATGACAATGCTGAATGACATATAACAATTAGTATTTACATTCCAATAGTCTTTTTCTCATGTGATTCTCTGGTCCCCTTAGCATGCAACAGAAGTGCATGGATCTACTAATGTACCTCACGCAGCATCTTCAGGAGTCATAATTTGCCATTTCCTATTTCAAAGTTGCACATTTAAATGTCAAGGACAAAGAATGTTACTTCAGATAGGAATGGTGTTAGAAGGCACAGATGCTCTTTCCGCATAAAACTTACCCCATGTGAGTAGCAGGGAAAGCATATTCACCATTTAGAAAGCACTACGAGGATGCAAGTATACATCACCACCTAAAGTTTTTTAAAATTCTATGAGTAAATTTAGACAGCTTTGCTGTGGGTGTAAACCGCAAAGAAACATAAAATTTCTACTGTATCTTGAAAGTATCTTTTCCAGTATTCTAATGAGATTATTGTACAAAATGAAATTACAGAATAATCAGATTTACTTCATTAAAATAATACCAGCTTTGAATGATACAAACATGTTTTTTCTCCAATCAAAACCTAAATTTATTTGGAAATTTAATCAGGCATACCAGTTTCATTATGCTGACTTTTAACAGGCTAAATAACTAAATAAAATTTTAGCAACTTTGCTCTTGCAGCAGCGGCATAGGAGTCCTGTATAATTTAGCAGGGCAGTGTATAAGACTGTTACCTTATTTTTTTAATCCTTTCAGATATGACCCTCGTTTCAACAGCTGGATTCACTTGGCGAACATGAATCAGCGGCGCACCCACTTCAGCCTGAACGTGTTCAATGGCCTCCTCTTCGCAGTGGGCGGCCGCAACTCGGAGGGCTGCCTCTCCTCTGTCGAGTGCTACGTGCCTGCAACTAACCAGTGGCAGATGAAGGCCCCGCTGGAGGTGGCCCGGTGCTGCCATGCCAGCGCAGTGGTGGACGGCCAGATCCTGGTGACGGGAGGGTACATCAATAACGCGTACTCTCGCTCGGTGTGCATGTACGACCCCAGCAAAGATAGCTGGCAGGACAAGGCCAGCCTCAGCACCCCAAGGGGCTGGCACTGCGCAGTGTCCCTTCTGGAGAGGGTCTACGTCATGGGTGGGTCTCAGCTGGGAGGGCGAGCTGAAAGGGTGGATGTTCTCCCTGTGGAGCGTTACAGCCCCTACACGGGGCAGTGGAATTACGTGGCGCCACTTCAAACCGGAGTTAGCACGGCTGGCGCCTCCACCCTTAACGGGAAAATTTACCTAGTGGGTGGCTGGAATGAAATAGAGAAAAAGTACAAGAAGTGCATTCAGTGCTATAACCCAGATCTCAATGAATGGACAGAGGAAGATGAGCTGCCTGAGGCCACTGTGGGCGTATCCTGCTGTACTATATCCATGCCCAACACCAAGACGAGGGAGTCCAGGGCCAGCTCAGTCTCTTCTGTCCCAGTCAGTATCTAAAGACAGGTCTAACCAGCAAAAAGAAAAAAGTGTTTACCAGCACAGCAGTAGAATTAACCCTTTAAGTAGAATTTCTGTGCTTATATGGAAAAAATTCATTGGCTTTGCAAATGTTTTAACAGTGCAAACTGGCCAGTTTTCATGAACTTTAGTACAGGTGGCATGAAACAGCACATGAGGGATAAGATCAATTTTCTTAGCAGGAAAAGAGAGCTAACCCATAATCATAAAATTTCATTCTCTTCCTGACTTTGCTGCTGACTTACTATACTATCTGTGGCAAATAATTTCACTTCTTTAGGGTAAAGAAGTAATAATTTCACTTCTTTTACAGGTAAGGTTTCCTTACCTGTAAAATTGAGATAAACTTGCTTCAGAAGATTGTTATGAGGCTTCTTAATACTAAGTTTTAAATACTTTCAGAACCCAAAATCAAAGTCAAATATGAATAGTAATAAATCTCAATATAGATCAGAAATGTGCTATGTCATCATAAAATTAATCAGTTTTGTTCTTTTCTAAGCATTTTCTACTTTCAGAAACAGTAGGGGAAAAAAAAGGCAAATCAAAAATATTGCATATAGCATGTGCATACTTTACTTTTGGGGCAGTGGTATTCACAAAAAATTGTCAAAGCATTTTCTCCATCAGAAGGTAGAAAAAGATCCTCATCTTCTGCCATGAAACCCTTTAACTCCTATACCAAATGCTGTGACATGGCTTTCAAGATGTGGATCCACAAAATACTTTAGCTTCCGTAAGCACTATGGGCCAGCCCCAAGGGCTACCTGGGGTGCCAGATGGCTCTCCTGACCTCCATGTACACCAAGGAGCATCACCTCATCCTCCTTCTCATGCCAGGGAGACACCCCTCTCATTCCAGGTGGAAAATCCTAGAAGCTGAGTTCATGGCAGGAGACACCAAGGGCTAATCCCGTCTGAAGATGGGGAAGATGCACAGAGCAAACTCCCTTGCATTACTCCAGCAAATAACCAGTGGAGTGAGGAACAAAGATGGAATAAAGACTTCGGGATCTGCCCTTTAGTATTTGTGTGGAAAACAGGGAATCATGGGAAAACTCCCTTAGTAGAAACAAACACCTTAACACCTTTCTTGCCAGGTGTAGGCACAACACCGTGCATACAGTATACATATATA
This sequence comes from Daphoenositta chrysoptera, assembly GCA_013397915.1. Classification (NCBI taxonomy): domain Eukaryota; kingdom Metazoa; phylum Chordata; class Aves; order Passeriformes; genus Daphoenositta; species Daphoenositta chrysoptera. The sequence continues at coordinate 258,783 of VZRO01003923.1, read as the reverse complement.
TATACATATATATATACATATATATATACATATATATATACAGGTGTAGTTTTTATAAGGTATCCATAATGTTGTATTTACGAATTGAAAAAACAATTATTATGGCCTCAAACAGACATTGGATGGAATTGTCATGTGCAAGTGTCTCTTTTTCCCTTTAGGAATTCAGTTCCAAAATGCTATGAATAGTCAGACATTGCTGCATGCTTTCCTGTTTGTGAGCCAGCACTTCATATACATCAACAACCATCTTTTTTCTGAGTAGTAAATTATTTGTGAATGATGGGCTAAGTGCAATGAAACTTCTTACTACTTAAAGGGTTAAAAACTTTGGGGGCCAAATCCTTTTCATCTTACTCACAAAAAAGGTTCCATTGACTTCAGTGGGACTACTGAGTAAGATGTACAGGATTTTGAACTCTTGGCCGAATTCTGGCAGAACAGTAGATAAAACTGTCATACCCAGAAGGAAGACTGCTCCTCTGCCTCCAGTGCCCTTGGCCACAACAAAATCAGGAAGACATGTCCCAGGACAGGAGCCAAATACCACTGGCCATATGTTCCTTCTGCAGCACAAGGTAGGTTCATACTTCAAGCCAAAAATCTTAGGTAGATTAACAAATGGTATTGTTACCAATATAATACTTCAGGGTGGCTTTACATTATTTTCTCTAAACATCTGTTTAGGCTTCAACTGCACATTGAGCCAGGATTTGGCCCTTAATATGTGACACTAGTAGCTGGACTTAATATTATGTTGAATCATACTATGCACTGAGCTTTTTGTGACATTTTTATGTATGACCTTCTTTTGTTAGAACTGTGAAAATTATTTGTATGTTCTCTTTTATGGGATGGTGTTCTTTCATTGTCCAGGACCGTATTTTCGATCTCTGGATGTTTAATAACAACATCTTGGTTGAACATGAAATACTGTAGATACCAAAAAGAAGTTTTAAAGTACTAGGAAGTACTGTATACAGTAATATTTAGTAGAGCAGAGGGCTTCCAACTGTAGGAGATGCAGATTGTTAAAGCACTATGGGGATCTTCTTTAATGCTATACTAGTAGTAGGGAAAAAAAAAACGAAAAAAACCAAATTAATATAAGCTGTTATCCTCAAAATTCTGTACAAAATGCCCATGCATTTTATAGTCGACACCGTGCTTCAAATTCAGATCTGAAAAACAAGATTTTTCAGTCCATGAGTGAAGCCGTTTGCTAGGGTTTGTTTTCTTGTTTGTTCCTGACTGTTTAGGTGCATGGAAGAGTGTGTTAGAGATTGTGAGGGAGGAACTTACTGTTGGAAAGTTGTGCTGAAAGGAAAATGTTGTGTTTAGTCCTTAATTAAGATGAGATCATGATTATTTAATCTGTTCTTGAAGTTAACCTGCAAAATCATCTGTGGATCAGTCAAGAGTCTGGTAAACTTGAATCCCTCAGAAAGGGAAGCAGGCAAAATTAGCGTCAAACAAGCCCAATGAGGTGTTGAAAAGTGCTTTGAGTTTTTTAAATGGCAGTTTTTGCAGGAAAAAGGATGAAATGAATGAAATGACTGAGTAAGAACATTTACATTATCCTGAAACCTAGATTAGTTTATCTCACAGTTTTAACTCTTACCAAACCCTACTGGCTGTAGGCGCAGTTTTTCCTTAGTAGCAACAGGGCTTGGTAATTCTAGTTGCAAACCCAGCAGTCACACAAATAGTTGTACGAGCTTGCATACCTTCTTGAACTCAGGGGGATTTCTGCTACAGAAGTTATTCTCAAGGATTTCTATTTGGAAAAATAAAATACAAGAACAATCCATTAGACATCAATGTCTAATTAAAGCCAACTTGAAGGTATTAGACTGATCCTCAACATCACCATTCACTTACCATACCAGCACAGGGCATTTTTTTTTTTGAGACTCAATTACGCCATAAGGATAGTATTTCCTTGGAACAGCTGCTCAATTAAATCCTATATATACTCCAAAGGGTTTTGTGCAACATACACGCTGGGAGGTGCTCCAGTCCGTGGAAAGGCCAAAATGGAGTCACTTAGAACCATCAGCAAACTAAGATTTTGTTCCCAGTCCTCAAGGATGTTTGAGAAAAATGTGCTGAAAAGAAGCACCTACTTCAACACATACCTTTCTGTAAGCAGCTTTCCTTATGTTCCATAACTGAGATTCTCATCATCTTTCTGAAGAAAAGCAAAGCTCAATTTTCAATTGTCTGTAACTTCAGTTCTCAGCTGAACTGAATTTTCAGTCCATTTTAACCTGTTTAGCCAAGCTGGGAGATTTTTTTCAAAGTCTTAATTCACCTGCTCAGAAAATGCAATTGAAGCAAATAGTCCTCCTATAAGTTCTTGACCTTTTTACAATGAATCTTGTCATCTTCTTTGTCAAAGATCTGCTTTGTATAAGTAATCAAAAACATTGTAATGCACAGATTTATACTTTGACTTCTCCTTGAAAGAGGAAGGTCTCTTGTCTCTTTTAAATTCTCTTTTCTTACCCATAAGTGAGTGAGTATCAGGGTACCAAAGAAGGTGCACAGATGTGAACAGTACATAAAAGCTCAACTGTGAATCTGTAAAAATCTCATTGCTGGTGGCCACAATAAAGAAAAGGACACATTCTGAAATGCCTGCTGGATAAAAAAATAATGAAACATCACAGAATCACAGAATATTCTGAGTTGGAAGGGACCTACAAGGATCACAGAGTCCAACTTTTAAGTGAATGGCCTGTATGGGGATCAAACCCACAACCTTGTTAATAAATGAGTTGTCAGTGCTCATTTGCAAGTGTGACCCTGCTCAGAGCTCTGTTCCCAGAAGTTCCCTAAAGAATAAAGGAAAATACATGCAATTCTATACAGCTGGTGTGAAAGGTTTGGTTAATACCAGATAAGTTTTGCCGTGCAAAAGACATAGTTGTCTCAATGAAAATTTTCAATAACAATATAAGCAGTTAATAAACTTACGAGGAATAGACAATTTCTGTTAGTAAGAACGGGAACACACACATTTAGATACACTGTGAAAGGAAGATGTTGTTACTCTAGTTGCAGTCTTAGCAGTTTCTTTATTGACAAGAAAAGTTAAAAATATAACTTATTTGTATAAAGCATTTTCCTGGCTTGTAAGTGTTAGATTGCTTACACAGAAGGGTTTTCTAAGTGTACACTTTAAAGATGGACTGTTATAACACAAGGGAACATATTACAACAGAAAAAATCTGTAAGTGTGAGAATGTGAGAATGTTACTACTTAAAAATTGAAATTTGTAGTGCAGCAAGTTGTCATTAAGAGGAAAACAGCATGTTGGTATTTTTCATTGTGTGCTTTAAATAAAACTGTTGACACATGGCACAAACAAATTATTGTAAAATCAGTTGGAAACTGCGAGACTGTCTTTCTGATGAACACCTGGTTGCAGTTGAAATATGCTTTGTTTCCTGAGCCCCAGCTTGATCCTTGTTTTCATTTGTTACACCCAGGCTGTCAAACCACCTTCACAATAAGCTGTGTGACAATGTGACACTGGAGCCACTTTTATCTTTTTCATTTTATTACAAGGACAACAACTTGCTTTTTAACAATGAATTTCATAGTCTTTTGTTGTAATCAAAATGCCTAACGAGAAGTCACGATAAATCAGATGTCTGATTAGCACTGAACATGTTTTCATTTGGATTGTATGGGTAACAGTACCAAAAATAAAAACATCTAAATTTCAAGGAAAAAGTTATTCCGTATTCTGAAGAGCAATTAAGTTGTGCCACAGATGAGAGGGTTTGAGATGCCAAAAATTGTTCCCTGTGTTTTGACACCAAGGACCTGGTTCAAAGTGTGATTCTGTAGGTCACAACCTGAAGGGTTACCTGGCCTGTAGCTGTGCAGAGATCATGACTGTAGGTTCCTAAGATTCCATAATACACAAGGATACAGAGGCTTTATCCTCTAAAATTTTCTACTTTATTACAAATTACCAAGAAAATCGCTGCTAGCAAGTACACCGATAGTTATTACAGCTAATATGAAGATTAATAAAGTGAATATGAATGAATGTATGTCAAGCTAGCACAATTATCATCAGCAATCAATAATGCAGTATCAGTCAATAGTATGGTGTCAACCATCAAGCAGTATGGTAGTACACCCGATTGACAGCAACAACCAAGTAGGCATGTGCTATTACAATTACTGCAGCTTACCAGTGAAACAAACTGATCAACAATAATATAACAGCAAATATGCTTAATATATATAATATTTACAGTCAGCAAATTAGCCAGACTTCAAAAGAAGCCAAACCATCCCAAAAGGGTGGAACAAACTGATCCTGGAGGGAACACCAACCATCCCCAAAAGAAGGGAAGAAAGAAAGACCCAAGCAGTAAGAAAACAGACAGTTTCCCTTCAAAACAGATCTCTGGCGCAGAGTCTTGAGACAGCCAGCATTCTCACTGAGTCCAAGAGAGTGGACAATTCATGTGGGATTCAGCTGGGAAGTTCTCAGAGTGAGACACTTCTAGACCATTCTATAACAGAGAGACATAAGTGTGTGTAGGAGATTCTACTTTGAGCAGTGAAGAGATAAAGTTAATTTCTAGTTTTCACCTCTAGCAGGCAATAGATGATTCTGTTTTCTGATTTTGTATAGTAGTTTTATATCTCCATGTTGTTTCCCATTTTCTCAGACAGTACATTGTCATAACAGTCTCTTGGGTTTGTACTTATTCCTGGACCCTCGTGATGTCTCTGGTTTCTAGGTCCCTGCCTGCACTTTTCAAGGACGCTTGTGGTTCCCAGGCCCAGTCTTCAGCCTTGCAGTCTCAGGCTGGCACACTTTTCTCTCTCATGATTTTCAACCACTAATTTCTTCTGTACAGCAATTTCCCTCTTCTAACCAGGTTGCTCGCAGCTGGGTGAGCCAAGGCAGCCAGGTGAGCCTGCTGGCTCTGAACCAGGACCCATGCACATCTGGAGCAGCAGCTGGGCTCCTTAGGGCACCTGAAAAGCTGCTGCATGCCTGTGGGTGTGCTTACCTGCACATCAAGTCTGGGGGTCAGGACTCAGTTGTCTAAATGTGCCTTGTGCAGATGGCCCAGGTGCTGCAGAGCGTTTCAAATGGCACTGGGTGTCCAGCTATGGCTGCTAAGTCAAGCCTGGAGAAGGGGATTTATTTGCCCCTCTGGTCTCCACACTGCAGCCCAGACGTGAATGGCTGACCGGTGTGTGTGCTGGTACGTCCACTAATCCTGGCTGCCTTGGGTAGTGATGATGATTATGAGAAAACAAAAGGGAGAACTCTGCTTCAAAATTCAGGGATGGTTTTGGGGAGTCAAGCCAGAGTTTGTATGGTAAAAACTGCTAGAAAGACAGAAGTTACAATTAAACTACGCGAAAATTTTTTAAGCAAGTCTTGACAAATGCGTTATTTGCCAGCACTGCTAAGGTAAACATGGATTAAAGTAGAAACTATCTGGATACTTTATTTCTTATAATATTTGTCTTGTTTTTTAAGGATTTGGGAAAATTTATTTTTCTGTATTGCAGCTATGTTTCAGAGCTTATTATGTCATCATTTTCTTCAAAAACAGTTAAATAATATGAGAGAAATATTTAGTTAGCAAAAGCTGGTTTTCTGTAAACTATCCATAGTTTAACTCTAGGTCTTGCACAGATTTATGGTGTCCAATATAGCAACTTAAACCCAGTATATACAGGCCTATAAATCGGTACCCTGCTTCTTTTCGTGGAATGCTGATAAGATAAATGTTACCCAGGCCTATGGCACTGTATTCTTTTTTCATTGGAAGGGCACCATGTATTCTATAAGTGAAATTCCTATGTAGCACAGGAAGTTCCACCTAAATAGGAGGGAAAACTTTACTGTGCAGGTGACTGCGCACTGGAACAGGCTACCCAGATAAGCTGTAGAGTATCCCTCACTCAAGGTAATCAAGGATCATCTGGGCACAATGCTGTACCATGTACTCTAGGATGATCCTGCTTAGGCAGGAGGCTGGACAAGATGACCCTCTGTGGTCCTTTCCAACCTGACCCATCCTGTGAGTCTGTGATTCTGTAGTCATGTGAGAATAGCTGAGTAGGGTCAGAATTCTGTTGAATTTAATTAGAAACAGCCAAATCGAACAGACTGCTTTTGTTTTGTGTTAAATTTGTCTATGAGATTATCCTGAGCCAAACAGTAAATATGTTGAAGATATTTCTCTAAAGGAAGGTAATAAATTCAGATTAAAGGTCTTTCAGTCTGCAACTTGAGTTCTTTTCAGTGAAAGTGGCCACAGAACAAATCACAATTTCTCATTCTGTGTTGGGCAATGCTACCTTTTAACTACGGTGCAAATGGTCATGCAGGGACTATCTTTGATAAGGCTGCTCTCTGAATTGTTGCTCAGATAACCAGGCATGCTGCGTTGCTCTACTGAACGTAGAAAAGCTTGTCTTTCTCAGCCTGACTTAATGTCAGCTGGGCTCTTCTATTTCTTGCCTTTAGTCAAGGGCACAAGGCTTCCCAGTTAACTTAGTTTCAATCTTCAATTCGGCCCCTGGTGCTCAGGCATCCCGAAGGAGCGTCCCTCTACGCGGGATCGGTCTCTAAAGGGTTTTGCTCTCCCGACTCGTCCCGGGAAGGAGACACCGGAGGGCGCCAGAGGCCGGGGATGGCGCTGGGCCCCGCGGGCGACAGGCAGGGACCGCCGGGCCCGGGCCCTGCGGCAGAGCCGGAGCTGGCGCGTCCCTGCCCTGGCCCTGGGGCTGTGCTGCGGCCGCGGGGACAAGGCTGTCCCCGGGGGAAGCTGCCGGCAGCACCGGGGCAAAGGCACAGGGAAAGCCATTAGGTGCTCGTTTCATGCAGCAGTGCTGGCGGCTCCGGGGAAGAGGGGGAAGGAGGGGAAGAACATTCAAAGCAAGAGTTACATCATGTAAAAATGTGTATTTCAGCAGTGGTCTGCCCACTTTCCCTTCCCTTCCCTTCCCTTCCCTTCCCTTCCCTTGTCCATCTATTGTCCGTAAACGTCCTGGGAGAAAAGATTCGTACCTCTGGATGATCCCAACAGGCTGGTGCCATGATCCTAAAAAAGCAGAGTGCAATTCAGCAAGGATGAGCTGAAAAAATTCCCCTTTGCTAAAATCAAAGTGCAGAACAGTGCATGAGCTTTGACAGCATTAGCATCAGGGAAGTGTTTCTCGGATTCAGGATGAATTTCTGGTCACCACAAGAGACTACCACCCCTGCTTTCACTGGGAAAAGGAGGGATGTCTTGACTGGGGAGGACATACATCTTTCATGTTTTTGGCTCACACCAGGGACTTGGTTTGCATGTTGCAGCTACTTGATCTCACCACCAACCTATCTGAAAGTTTTTCAGTCTCCTCTGTCAGAGCTGTTCCAATTTGAATATATAACTTAATATTTACCACTCTTGCAGGGTAGGGAATACATTACTATTCAGCTTCCCAAGCCAGTCTGCTAAATGCTGATAGCTCAGGACAAGTTCTTGCAAGAACATATTTTGCTTTCATCCCAGTGCAGTATGAACACATTTTTTAAATTACTGACATTTAGCAGATGGGAAAAACAGTTATTTCCTATGTTGCTGGGAGAGTGGTGCAGCCAACAGATTCCTGGCCCAGCTGCTGCTCTAAAGCTGTTATGCTGGTCACTGCATACACTCGAGAGTTCAGCCAGTGAATTATGGCTTACTATAATAAGAATATTTTGCTTTCCATTAGATCACACTCAGTAGAACAAGAGCAAATGCACTGAAGCAGCCAAAATTGCTGTCAGTGACATTTCAGAGTCCCTTTGCTGCATTGCTGGTGTCAAACAAGTTCTGGCAAAAGGACAGCTTGGCCACATTGTCAGAAATAACAGACCAACCCTTCTGAAGGAGGAACAGATGTGGCAGGCCAGGTGAACTGCAAAGCATTTAGACTACAAAGGAATCTTAACAAAGCTGAAAAAATGAAAGCTAAGATCATAAATCATGTATTAAAACTCAATGCAGAGATCTCTTAAGGTGTTATGTGAGTAATAACACCCTAAGCTGTTAGCAGCAGCTTGAATTCTTCTATATCACACACCATCCTTTAAGACAATAGATACACCTGTCTCCTGGACTGAAATTGTTGCAGGGAGTCACAGCAGAGACTGGTTCATGCAGCAGAAGCAGAGCAGGAGGATGTCAGTTTGGGTCACTACCAGAAGTGGGATCTGTTCATATGAGAAGCAAGTGTTCGAAGAATTCCCATATGATCATATCTCTTTGGAAGGGCAGAGCACTTTAAAAAGGCCAGATCAGTCATGCAAGTCATGAAACTGAGGAGTTGCAGGCATTAGCTGCTGTGTAAGCTAAATGCTTTCATATCTGCCACTGCTCCTTTGAAACACTGAGGACAACCCAAGGTCAGGAAGCATAACTTTAGGCATCTATATATGCACTAGATATTAAACCTTCAGTTACAGGCAGTACAGTCAAAGGTACGCTATCAGCCAATGCAGGCACACAAAGTGATTTATTTGGTCACCCACAAGTCCTACTGTAGGGTAACCTGAGTTGCTCCTCAGGCTTTACTGACTGTATTGGCCAGAGACAAGACTCACACATGAATGTCCAGCACTGCCTGTGTGCTGGGAGGGTGTCCTGTCCGGCATGCCGCCATCCCAAAAGGACATGGGTTTCCCTTATGTTTTACGTGCCAGGCACATCTCAGACTTCTGAAATTCTTCCAAAGGCACTAACGTTTAGGCAAGTGAATCAAACCACTAGTCTCCATTGATCCATCAATCTCCATAGTCAAACATAGACAGCAAGCTTATTTTTATCTTTACCTACATGTAGGCATGTTAGTTTACAAGCCTCCATCTTGAACTAATTCCACTCCAAATATTACCTTGAAAATTTTGTTGGCTTGAAATTCCATTTTGAGGCTGTTTGTCTTTTAATTTTAGAAGCTCTCATGCTTTGTTTCACTGACCTGAAATATGTCCATCAACAATTCACATTCTTAAGCCTTAACAGGCTAGTGCAGAACAAATACATGTGCACACAGGTAGCTCAGTGTTTAGAGACTGCATTCAAACTCTTCTAATTGTGGCTTACTTGTGTTTTGCAAGAAAATCCCTGGAAGGCAGCCCTATGGCCCTTCTTCAGCATACAGGCACAAAAATTGCAGTTATGTGTAGTTAATGGGTGACATGGGAATGAATGTGTTTAAGAACATCAGAAAAAAAGAGTAAAATGAGGGCAAAGGAATGGTCAGTATTAATAACCAATGATGTGTATGGAAGCAGTCAGACTGGAAAATGCTGAGGGATGAGCTGTTCATTTATACCATGACCAGAAGGTCATGCTGGTCCAGAGGACCTCTGCTCCCTCTGCATGAGGATGGCAACAAGGATGTCACATGGGCCATCTACTGTCCCATGAGGAAGATGAGGATACCCAAAAAGAGGTATCATGGACAACAGACAGCAACCTTGCCAGAGTTTTATGGAGAATGAAGATTTTGAGGATGAAATGAGGATCTGGCATTCACTGATCATCATTCAGCATTGGACTCTGGACCAAATTCTGGTCAAGATCAGCTTGGGAGTGATTGTTCCAGTTCACTTGTTTTGAAGCTTTTCTCCCAGCTTGCACTCTTTTGTTTTTGCTGGATTGAAACACAAAACAAAACCTGCCTGCCATTCAAACTGCTCTGCTGATGACTCACTGACCCACTCCATGGCTTTAAGCTAGCAACTAGCTAGCTCACTTGCTATCTTATTTGTGCCTTCTGGAAAACAGGGTAATGAGTTACACTTTGCTGATAATGACATAGTGAACATGAATGGAATTGTTCCGAGAAAGTAAATTACTAAATAAATATGCATTAACAAGTGATCCTAAGACAAGAATATGCTTGTGGGAGCAACTGCATTTTCACTGAGGCCAGTCTTGAATAACACCGTGCCTTACAAAAGGCTGAGAGTCACCATGACAAAGCACAAATTGTTACCACGGTTATTAAGGTGGTGGTGACTCTTTTCATTCAATGGTATCACAGGGATCAGCAAATGATGTGACACATTCTTCAGTTTTGTTTCCTCCTTTTGTTGTTGTTCATGGCTGCCCTTTCTGCAGGTACAGCTTGATCCTGCTTTTCAATCTCCTTCCACAAACAACTGGGTGCTGAGCTTAACCAAGCAACTTTGCAGCGGTGAGCGTCTTTTAGAGACATTGTCATAACAACTTCCAGACCCTTCAGTTTAGAAGAAACACCACTAACATTCACACATTCAGGACAGAACTAGTAGAGTAATGTATTCACATTTATTTACTTGCATTACCTTGAATTTTATAGACACAGGTGTGTTGACTAAAGACTTCTATTGTGTTCAAAAAAGAAATGCTCTGAACAGAAGCACTTGGACTGGGAGCCATGAGGTAGAAAGTAACAAGAAACAGAAACAATCTATCTGAGACAGCAGTGTTAGTATAACAACCACTCAACCATCATCAAGAGTTTAGCGGGCCTGGGGACCTTCAGAGAAAATAATTAGGTGGCTATGAGTTGTTTATAATGACTTTTTCAGAGAAGAGAGAGTGCTTCCTGGAAAAAGCATCAAAAGCGCATGTTTGAAAATTATCAGGTTGGAAATGGAAAATTACTAAGTTGCATCATAAGCTGATCAGAGGTAGGGCTTGACCTCTAAATACTGAAAGGGTTATTTTAGAAGTTGTTTTTTCTGAGCAGTCACAGCACGCAGAGTTGAGAGGAGTTCCTGGGAATAATCATTTAATTCCGTGAGCAGTAAACCTGGTGAAGCCTTGTTTATTTTGAACTCGTGTTTTATTTTCTTACCCACCCAACACAATAACCTCTCCTAACCCTAAAGCTCTTTCTGAATTTCTCCTCGCCTCTACTGTACTTTCTCATGTTTCTTCTCATGACCCCTAAATACCACCAAGGTGAAGGGCTCCCTAACAAGGGCCATGTTCTGTCTGCCAGCCCGATGCCCACGGTGAGTGGCCCAACCACTGCTGCTGAGCACACACTTCAGCTTTGCTTCATTGAATTTCCTTTCTTATGTAGAGATGGTTTTCAGAAGTCGTGTAGAAAATCCCACTATTCTTCATCTCAGATGGTCATCCTAGGCAGAGAAGAGAGAAAAGCACTCTCAGTCCATGATTCATCCCATCCCAAAATAGACATCTAAATCAGGTAACTTGAATCATGGTTAAACATGCCAGCTGGTCTGCACTAACTGTAAGGACAACCAAAGGGATTATCTCAGATGAAGACATTGCTACTACAGAAGTCTAAACTTAGGTGAAATGAATCCTACTATAATTCTTTTGAGCTCTGTGTCACTTCATGATGTTAAAGAGTGATGGTGGGTTTAAAAGTTTTTAGAGTGGGACAGACGTATGGACACTGTGATCACTGAGTCTTCCTTCATCTGAATGCTAGGCTGAAAAATCAAAAAAATCCTCCCAATGGGAAGAGTGAGAAAACAAAAATATATTTGTGCATATTTTCACAGAAGACGATGCTACATTTTCTACCACTTTTTTGAGCTCTCTCCACCTGCTCAACAGCCCTTGTACATGTGTGAGTTGTTAGAGCAAAGCACCTCGATGCTGGTGTCACCTCCATCTTCCCACCAGATAAAATCAGTGCACACTGACAGCAACTACCAACAAGTTGCCCTCTTCTACAAAGGTGAAATTAGTTCACTCACCTTTTTGGGTTTTGTAAGCTTTTCTAGGAATTAATGTATATTTTTCTAGTCAGAGATAAAGAAAGAAGGTGATGAAAGAAAGAAGATGAAAGAGAAGTCACACAAAATATATTGGTTCCAACAAGATGAGACTATTTAGTTGTTCTGTATTGCAAAACAGAAAAAACAACCATTAACTAGTAAAGAACCTTGAAACCTTTTCTTGCAATGCCCTCTTTTGAGGACAGCCTGATTTTCCACATGCCTCTGTTTCTCCAATCCTGGAGCTAGCCTGCAAAATCCCTACTATGGTCTTGTGTGTAGATGCAGAGGTGCTCCACAACTCTGATTTGATTTCTCAACACACAAAAAGTCAATTTTATGCAACTTCATTGTGAAAAGCCACCCTGAACACAAGTTGTACAATAAATGCTCATGACTTACCTTGTGAGTGAAATTCTAGGACAGCTGGGCTGGGGGCACCTCCCAGCATCTCCTACACACCTCTTCACATACTCATCCTAGGTTGCCACGTGCCCATCTTCACAATTTTTGTGGCTGCCTGGGGAATGCTGTCTGAGGGCTCCTGCTCACAGCTGCTGCTCCAGCTCTTCCATCCTGCTCGTGGCATGCTGTGGTGTGGGGCTTGGTCCTCATGTGTGCACCATCCCAGCACAGTGAAGTAAGGATCACAAAAATTTTGTGAAGACTCACACAGCTCTGCTGAGCTCTGCTGAGATAGGTGTCATTGTCCGCAGGTTAACAGCCACCCCCAGGCTCGGCCATCCCACGTAACCTCACCTTGGGAGGAAGCAGAAGCTCCCAGAGACCACCCTGCGTCCTCCTCCCTAGTCTCCTGAAAGACACTTCTCTCCCTCCCCTCCAGCTCTGCCTCCTGTGGGCACACATGTCCACATGGCTGGATGGAAAACCACATCACAACCCCGAGCCAGATTACAGCTTGTGGTGTTGTTCCCATGGGCTGAGACTTCAACTGGATTATTTCCTCTGTTGTTCAGACCAGCCTTGTGCAAACTCAAGGGAGGAGGTAGGAATGAGCAGGCGATGGAGGCAGCACTATATCTTCTAGAACCAGTTCTGAAAAATGTCAGCTTAAAAATACAATTCCTATCCCTGAACCAACTTCTCAGCCCTAGAAGAACAGTCCTTTCCAGCCTTCTCCCCATGAATGTGGAGGGCACATCTGCTTCTGCAACTGGGCCACACAAGTCATACAGCCCACAAAGAGCAGCTGTTGTTGGAACTCGAATGCAAACTAAAAGTGCCAGGAGAGGAGGCTCTGAAAGCCTTCGCTTCAGAAAGACACCAGGTTTTTTAAAAGCTAAACAAAGCAGTCAGCTGCCTGCATTGCATGGGAGCCTCATAGCAACCCTCAGGACACAGTATATAGAGCTTTTTGTGTTATTTTTAAAATTATGTTTCAAGTAAGTGGTGATTAAGCAACATGACAAACCCTTGTTCTCCCCTCTGCAAAATGCATTAATAGATTTGAGCTGTATCAGACATGACACATGTGATGCTGCTGATTGACATGGGCAAGAGAGACCTAGACAAGGTGCTCTTGCTCCAAGACAGCTCCTGGACCAGCCTGGCCCTGTGCTGGTGAACTCATGGAAAATGATGCTGCTGCATAGTGACCTCCCCACAAATACTTTGAGGTGGCCTCCTCTGTCTGTGTACCCCACTTCTCCCCACAACTTTTAAGTGCAATTAAAAAGAAAGTCACCTGAGTTTAATTCCTGAAACTACTCTTTTTCCTGAAACTCCTCTGCAAGCTGGGCTCTGGGGAGTACCAAAATTCTGTTTACATCTGCATTTTCCACTTGAAGCTTTTGGAAATAACTGATAGTGCAGAAGATTAAAATAAACCAACTCACAAGCCAGAAGAGAAAATACTTCTTGCCATAATTATCCCTTTTTCTGTTTTAGTATGTTACCTACCAGTTTTGGTAGGAAAGTGGCAGAGTTGGTGGCAAATTTCATCTGTCAATCCAAATAAGGAATTAAAGTCATTTAGGAACAACAGGTGCCACCTGAAAAACAAGCAGAGGACTTAAAAATAATTATGGCTAAATGTATTCATTTTTTGCATTCTAGAAGGCTCCTTTTGGTCTCTCCTGAAGATAATACATTAATATTAGGGTTAAATGTTGGCATGCTCTTTAAACTTTTCACCTGAGATTGAATTATAAGCAACAGATGCTGAGTCACTGGTCTTTTTTATTAGCTCAGAGAAATAACACGACACCACTCAAGGATAGAGACCAGCCAATTTTTTCCAAAGATAAGAAATGGATGAAGTTTCTCTGAAAAAAAAGATATCCTTATCTTTCTGGCTTCATTTGGTGATACCTCAACAGAAAACCGAAAAGAATTGATTAAAAGGATCTGCTCATTTATTTTCTTACAGAATATTTGATCCTTTTGGATGATTTCAAATAGTATCACATTGGGTCAGAAATTCTTGAATAGCATGAGAACAGCTATTTCATTCAGATGGAATTGTTCAGGTTGACAGAGAGAATGGGGAATGTGGTCAGTATTTGCTAAAATGCAGCATCTTATGGGTTTGTTGTAAAATAGTTGTGTTAAACTTTCAGAAGCAAAGGCCCTACTGATGGGTCAGTAATTAATGTACAGCTTGATCCAGGAGAGCTCCTCTATTTGGTCAGTGCTTGCTGAAAAGCAGCTAAATATTTCTGTGTATTTTTGGCAATTACATTTACTTTTGGTACTGTCCCCACAAATAGCGATGTTCCATTTCAAAGTTGCAGTATCTACTTTTAGATCTCTTAGTATTTCTAAAGGATGAGAATATTTAAAATAAACTACATCCTTAGTGCAGTCAATCAAACATTTCCCCATCAACTAGGACAGTTTCTATCTTCTGATTCCTCTCTTGGGTTTAATTCTATTTTGGATTCTGCTACTGAGTGCGTCTGTAGGTCTTGAAGAAGTCGGTGTGCAAGTGGGACAACTTATCAAATGCAGAAATATGAGATGCAGAAACTTGCTTCCTTCACAAGTACAATATGCTACTGAATAGCAGCTACTGTCCTTATTTTATCGTGGGCAAAACCAGGTTCCATTCCTTAAGGAATTATAAAATCAGGACAGAAATCAATAATTTAGTGTTTTCTGACTGGTACCATACACAAATCTGGCCTCAGTGTTTACAGGAAGAAGTGTCCAGCAGTTCTCTCATGAAGTTCTTCATTTCACTTTGCATGACTCCACACAGCTGAAAATTTTCATCCTTGGTATCAGTAAGAGTGCCTGTCATTAGAAAATGTTGACAAAAATAGTTGTCATTACTGAGAACAAGAAAAGACACAAAATACACCTTCTTTTTGGAGGGGTTCAGTCACTGTTGAGAACATGACAGGGTGGGAGACATGCTGTTTCCTAAGCTGACAAGACTACAACTGGTCCCTTGGGAAGCTCTTTGGTAGCTATGAATTTGATGAAGAATTTCCCATTTGGAAAGGTGAGCGTTGCACAATATGAGAAACTCCTCACGTTCCAAGGACACAACAAATATGGGCTGGAAGTGCTCCGGAGGCCCTGCTCCTCCAGTCTGTGGAGGTTTATGAACCAAGCAGGGACTGACAGACGTGCCATCCCCATGCAGCAATGCTGCAGCTGCTCTGCCTGGGCCAGCCTTACGCTCTTGTGAAGGCTCCAAGGCAAGGATCAGCACACGGAGCCAGTGGCACAAGATACACACTTATCACAAATGAGTTATGAAAAGCAAATAGCCAGACTATTCTGTGCTCAGTTCATCTCAACTTCTTCTGGAGCTGGGAATAAACAAGTCTCATTTATCAGCATATAATGTATTAAAGGCAATGGGAGCACAGGTGTCATAGCATCCTTTTGGCACTGACTCCCTGGGAAGGGCAACCTTCTCTGAGTGCAGTTCAAAGGACAGAGGATGTGTTACGAATCAAAAACATCCTAACTTGCTGATGAACGCATAAATGCCAATATGAGTATACATGTGTATATATAGGAGGCCTGCATTTTCACCTTCCCAATTTTGTGAACCTATGAGGTTATTCACACACACCACCCAAGCAAAAATGGGCCTGCACTGAAAGAAAATTACTTTTGCAAAGTCAATTCCTTTAATGCCATGAAATGCCAGAATTAAGGTTGCCTTTAATGTGATATCCTGTTGTGTACATATTATGATACCCTTTCTTAATAATATGACTGCATCGTGCTTCTTTCAAGATATCCCTACTTCATTCAGTACACTGGGACAGACGAGATTTCTTTTTGAGATTCTAGGCTGGATTTTTATTAGCACTGATCTTCTGCACCCTCTTTTGTTTACTGAAATCACTCGCAGTACAGCTCTGAATAGGAAATTAAAAATGTAATATTTTATGCAATTATTCTCAAAGTTCAACTCAGCTGCAGCTGAGTTCTATGACTCAGTAATCCAAGACAGTAAACTAAAAAATGCAGACTATGCAAGCTGTGGAAACCTAGTTTTCAGGTCTTGTTTCCCCAGGCTGTGTGGCACAGTCATGTTCAGCTGCATTTACTGTGGCAGTACTCCTACCCTGGTTGAAAGTTCTCCACTCAACCCCAAAAGCCAACCTTTCAGAGAGCAGCATATTTCAGCTCAACCCCAGAAAATACACATTTTTTACTCTCACTGGGCACAGTTACACCAATGTCCTCAGGCTGACTGTAGGATATGTTTGCACAGTACAGCCTACAAAGAATATCTGAAAGTATCATAGGGAAATATGAAGTTGAAAGCTTGAAATTCCCTCTGATCTATGCCGGGACAGACCACTGTATCCAATGCCTACACGCACACACAAAGACAGAACTCCTTGCTTCAAAGGAGATCTGTCCACCTGAAGGACATATTTGTCCTTGAGTTTTGGTTAATCTGTCCACTCGAAGGTGGACCCTTCCTCTAGTTTTCCAGGAGACCAAACATGAGGGATGCATTTGTGCAACCAGAAGCACTGGGCTGAGAGCTGCCTGTAAGGCAGTGGCAACTGCACATGGAAACCTTGACTTTTAGGCTGCCAAGAGGTCCAATATGCTATGGCAAAGATAAAAAGCAGCACAAATAGCCCATATGTTAAAAAAGAAGTGTACACCACAGTGCTTTAAAAGGTTTCAGAAGAGAATCTGTTAAGGAAAACCAGCAAGTACACTCTCTGCATGGGTTAGCTCGTTCACCCATGACTTCTTAACACACCAGCTCTGGGGGAACTTCAACAAAGATGCAGGTTTTCACATGTAGATGCCCTCTTGAGCTCTCTGGCATATCCCACCCAGCCTCCAGCCACCAACACAGAGGGCAAGGAGGTCCAGTAAGTCCTATGTTGTATCTTCAGCCCTGCGTGGATGTTTTGGCCACCCTCTGCCGTTTATGTCCAGGCATCTGCCTTGTTCCCCACATCAGTGTTTTGGCAGGAATTGCCCGTGTGCTGCCATGCACCCGATGCTCCCACGTATCTGCCACTGCACCTGCCCGGCTAAAGCAGGGTGCCAGAGGCAACAGTGAGTCACTGCCGAGTTCACCCCAAGACACTGTTGCGTGAGGAAGACGGGTTCTTGCTGTGTTTTGTTTATAACAGGGCTGTACTTCCCACAGAGCTTAAAAAATGAAAAAGAAAGCCTCAGATGACTCTTCAAGGGAGGGTAGCTTGGGAGGTGCCTTTTCTTTTAAACTAACCTCAGCAGAAGAATGAGGATACAATCAGATAAGTGTCAAAATGAATGATGAATCCACACATCAGATAACTGACCCAGTTTTGAAAGAATATTGAACTTTATTACTTTAGATTGAAAAATACGACTGTTCAAAACTTGAGGGATTAAAACTGCCCCAACTGCAGCCAATGGAAATATTGTCTTTGACTTCAACAGAAACAGAAAATGTCTTCAGTTAATCTGAAAAAAACTTTGAAATGCTGGAGTGATTACTAGTTGCTGCCAACCATTAACTTTTCTCCTTTTCCTCCAACGGAATTATGTTAAATCTTTCATGGGCAGGATGTTTCATTGCCATTTATTTATTTGCTGTTTTGCTTTTCTGCAAATTTTTGAGAGGAAGATGGAAAGCTGATCTGTTTCCAGAATTCATCATAAGGAAAAAAACAGCTAAAAAAATGAGGGGAAAAAAAAGGAAAAAGAAAGCCTACCTTGGTCCCATGGAGCTAGCAAGAGAG
Source organism: Daphoenositta chrysoptera (assembly GCA_013397915.1). Lineage (NCBI taxonomy): Eukaryota > Metazoa > Chordata > Aves > Passeriformes > Daphoenositta > Daphoenositta chrysoptera. The sequence goes on along the minus strand of VZRO01003923.1, from coordinate 240,827 downwards.
ATTGTTATCTCCTGGAGAGAACTGAGGGGCGGGATTACCAAATATGCCAATATTATTGACCACCCTCCCTCAGAGCAAAACCTCGTTGCTGGTGTCTCACTGACTGATCTGTCATATTGCACTCCCAGCTTTATCCACTTATACCCACTCTGTAAAAGACAAATCCATAATGACAAACAAAGATAACATGTATATGCAGGATGATGCTGGACTGTGCATGAACAGAATTTGACCATTTGTTATTCAGGAGTAATGGCACATTACCACAAAGAACATTAACCAGATTTCCATTGTTATAAAGCTCTTGTTTACTTTTTCTCCCTTTCCTTCCCACAACCCCAGATCCAGTCACATCCTTTGTATTAGCTTTGTGCTCATCAGTACATTCATGCTTTGAGTCAACTCCATATGCCATCACAAACATTTGACCTTTTTTCCAGTTTAATATTCTTCTCAATTCCAGTAATTAGAATTGGCTTGGTGCAGGGTAGAAAACACAAGCCAGTGCACGTAAGGGGAGGTAGGCCAAGGCAGAAGGAGGACAGGGAGAAGGGCACAGAACCTCTTAATGTGGAAATGAGCTGTTAGACAATCTCAAGCCCAAACATGTAACTTTACCTGTGCAGCTTTGCTGCAGACACTTTAATTCTTTGTTATGTGTCCTGCAGGCTTCTCCCAATAGCCATCTGCAGCCTGACAGCAATTATATAGCCTGGCTCAAAGGACTGAGCAATAGTGTGATAAGGTGAACATACAGAACTCCAAAAGAAAGATACCTTTTCAATATTTTTAGAGGCCAAAAATGTCAAGCAGTATCTACTTAGGTGTTTGCAAAGCACTTAGCCATCCCTTGAGAGCTGCACATGTCTGTTTAGTTGTAGCATCTTTGTCTTTGAGAACCTATCCCTTACCTCTCAACAACCTCCTGGGTCATTTAGGACCACATCTTTCTTTCTGCAACAAAGACTGAGAAGCAGGTGTGGTAACACCACCAAAGACCCTGCAGGCCATGATCCATTGCTACTTCCAAGAGTGGTGTTTATGCAGCATGTGGAAGCAGCAGTGAGACAGCAGTTGGGAGCTGTTCCCTCACATAACTCAGTTTCTCACTGGGAAAAAGCAGATATATTCAGCTTATATTCCACCCATTTCTCAGTACCTGAAGCTCTATCCAGAAATACAAACTGCCAAAGAAAGATAAAAATGGAATATCTGAGCTATTCAATGGAAGACCAATGTCATCTTTCTTGATATAGCTGGTCTGTTTGCAAATTGGCATTTCAGCCTTGCTAGTATTTGCTGAGCTAGCTAACAGAATATTTTACTTGAGATGCCTGGAACATGTTTAGGCTTATTAATAAATTCACTCTTCTGTTACATGTAGTAATACACAGGTTTCTACTTAGGAATTTGAACAACTGTTTCATGATATAGTTAAAGCCTTTTCCTTGGTGGAGTGCCACAGAATTATACAGCTCTTATGAAAAAGAAGATTAGAGCAGACTGGAATAATGAGAAATTTGAGAAGAACAAAGGTTTCTCAGAGAGTGATCCATATGACCAAAACCTGCACCCATACATACACTAAAGGGGAGGTTATAACTAGCATTAGAAGAATTATTTTAAGCATGGAATCTTTTGGCTGTATCTGCTGTTCTTCCTTCCTGCTCTGCTGCTGTATGCCCACAAAAGCCTACACTGAGGGAACCTTGCAGCCTTCTCTGCCCCTTTGCACCATGCACGGATCCATGCAGGGCACAAACCCAACAATGCTGCCTTGGTGCTGCTACCTAACAGTTGTGGCTTTGGAAAGAACCAGCTGGCAGCAGCTGATCCAACAGGCAAAACCTGGGAATCCTGGTGTCAGCGCCATGGAGCGTGGGAGCACTGCAGGTTTGGCAGGCAGATGGTTGCTCTTTTACACAACTGTGCAAAGTACAGTTCTTGTGATAAAACATTACAGTTCATGACAGGTTATTTGGGGCAAGGGTTACATTTCCCTGAGTCTTATCTTGATGCCTGATGCATTCTTTGGCAGAAATAGGAACTTGGACAAAGATTAGAGAAGTTACGGATGTGAGCAACTGGGTTACCACATGGAGGCTGCATTGCTGTTACTGGCAGCATTAGGAGAGGTTAGAAATGTGAGGCATATAATCATTTACAGGCATAGGAGAGAAACCAGGCAGTTGTTTTCTATAAACCTCAAATACTAGAACAATAGAGCCTTGGGGAATTTGGTAATGCAAGCATGGTTTGGGTTCCAACTCTTACCTCACCTGCTCAGGTTTAATTGTTTCTTCCTATGAGGGGAAATCTTCCTGAATGCATATATATATGACAGAACTTGAGCCGAAACAGGGAATATAAGCAACTGAAACATGAACTTTGTGCAAAGCAAGGTTAGAGATACATACTTGATTATATGAAGGTGTTATCACTATCTCATAAGCTTTTTAAAATATATTTCTTATTTTACCATCATAGGCTTAATATCAGCTGGTGAATGGCCAGGAGAATATGGTTTGTCAGCCCTCCCAAGGCAACAAGTCTAAGAAGAGGTGACGACACAGTACATACTTCATCTACCTGCTCCTCTGACTTTCTGCTCAGGAAAATAAGTAGGTCACCATCTGTCTCTGAGTCTGACATCAGGGGTTTACCAGGGAATATACAGCTCGGACCAACACATCCCTCAGCAGTCCTGACCTTTCCAACAGTCCTCTTTGACCCAGTGCTCTCCCCTCTACTTCTCAGTCAGTGGTGTTTCTGTATTAAATGCCTTGCGGGGTTGCAGCACATCAATTATGCTCTTTCATGAGTGCTTGAAGGCTGCCTTTGGGCAGGGATGCCACTAACCAGTTCCTGGCTCCTGTTAGCTAGCAGATAAATCCAGCTGGATGAGAGATGACAAGAACCGTATCTAACCAACCATTGCCCAGTTCACTGCCTGGGGGTCCCTGCTGGAAGGGGGGCACGGCAGTGGGGCACAGCATGGAGGGAAGCTGTGTACCTGCCTGCAAAGCCCTCTGCAACCCACAGGCTGCCTCTCCTTGCAGGCAGGCTTGTCACTCTCCACTGCCAGCATCCCCGGCAGGCTCTCACTGCTGTTTCTTATGCAGTAATTCCATGGCAGACTTCATGGGAAACTGAGGCTCTTACTCAAAGACAACTGCATCAACCCTTAGAGCTGGGGGCCAACAGTAACATAAGCAATAATTATTTCAGGTATTTAAATTAAGCCTTCTGTATCCCTCACAAAGTAGCCTGACATCTCTGTTCCTCTGCTTGTCTACCTGTACACAAGACCACTTACCAGTTCCTCAGTGGTGCTATAAATAACAGCAACATATTACAAAGTGCTGTAACTCTAAGTACTAGGCCAACTTTTAAAATTGTATCAACTAGTCCAGCTAGAGAAATTTCCCAAGAGGTATTTTCAGTATCTTACATTTAATTTCTCTTTGAAATGGAGTCTCCAAAACATTTGTAACTTGCCTCTGGAACAGACCCTGAGAAGTACAGATCTGGTGGAAACACCTAGGAGGTATGAATGGTGTTAACAGTAAAGGGTATGTCATAGCAAATATTGAGTGTTCCTCTTAATGTTCTTTTTTGCCACGGTTTCTTCTTACTGTTTTGATTTGGCACTTATCTCTGTCTAAGTTCTTTTAAAAATCACCAACCAACCAATTTCATTCCTAGAGACAAGGGGAAAGTATTTCCAGTAATTTTCAAGTTTTCAATAGAACTTTATACTCCATATCAAATCAAATACACAATATGAAGTAGAAGAAATGAAAATACTTTGTAATTAAAGATTTGGAGATATGGCCCTTTAAAACGCAAGAGGATTATTCCCATTTGGTTCATTGTTACCTGACCAAAAGCCTACACGATGAGCAATCTTGTATATATTGACTACTCCCACCAGGAACCATATCTTACACTGCAGTAACAATATTGAAGGATGAAAGCAGACAGAACTGCAACACACAAGCTGCCAGGCAATGAACAAATACCCAAAGTGGGGAAAAAAAAGATCCTGTCTTGGGAAATTTGTGGTATTTCCAGATTTGCAGATTTTATACTGTGGCAGTTTAGTACCTTGAGCTGGACCTGACCTGAAGGAATGTGGGTGTAGAAGAATCAAATTCATATACGGTATTGACACAGCTCTCAGAAGTCTGTTTTCTCTGGCAGGGAGACTTCACTACATTAAGGCACATCAAACTGCTCCCAGGATAGGAAAAGCTTGTGGCTCTAGGTCACTGCCTGGCAGAGGAATATATCTCCAAGTGGGACCACTGAGCCCAGGCCACCTGCCCTGGCCCACCCCAAGGCAGGAGCGTAAGAGAGTGCTTCAGCCCCCTGGCTTTGGGCGGCCTGGGGTGTGCCTGGCAGTGCAGCTCACTGGCTCTGCTTTTATTTCCCAGCCTGTAAAAAACTGAAGGCTGAAAACTGGTATTAAAATAGATATAAAAGCTGCTACTAATGCATCTTACTTAGGAATTCTACTATTTTTTTTCGCTAAGGATCAGTACTTTATTCTTAGCTGCTAAACTTCTTTATGTAAAAAATATGCTACAGCTTGAGTGTGGCAAGAAAGATGACAAAGGGAAAAACGTGATTTGTTTATTCTGCTTTTCAACTAACTTCTTAATGTTCCAAACAACATTCAACTAATATTTGTGGGTTTGTGAATTCTTTTCAGGAGATGTTGATGATGGAGTTAGGACTTTCTGGTGTATTGTCCTTCAAGAGGATACATGTGTGCAAAAAAAGTGCACACACCTACACTCCTGCCTGTGGTGGGAATTCAAGTAACCAAGGAACTCAGTCGCTTTGTTAAAATGCACACTGAATTCAGGCTTTTGTAAAGCTTAATCATCAACAAAGTCTTTGGAAGGACTTTGCACTCAGCCCCTGTTTTTCTTCCCCATTAATCATATTCCTCAATGCAGAGCAGGAAGACTTTAACTGGAAGATCCATCAGAAGAGCCTTCACTTGAATCTTTTCAGTGTCCTGACTTCTTTCTCCCCCCAGACAGATCATTTAATCCAACTTGCTAGTCAGAAAGACTTTCTGTATCAAGAAATAATTGCCTGAGCACAGATCTCTCCAGTGCCTCTGGAAATGCCTGGAGGCCTCCTCACTCAAAAGAAAGCAGTTATTGCATCTGCTGCTCACCTGAGTCAATTATACTGGACACAAGTTCAAATCATAAATTATAGACCTGGAAACATAAAATTTTGATTTAAAAAAAAAAAAAAAAAGATTTTTTTTTTCTATGACACATACCATTCCAAAACTTTGAAAGTGGATTGTTTCATTTGAAGTCTTTTCATTTTACTCAGAGAATAACACAATATACAGCAATGCCAGCTCAACAATCACCTTGAACAAAGCTGCTTTAAAATTTTTGCAGATGATTCATGAAGTAAAACAAATCTTTCTTTCTTCCTTCTAATAACAGCCTCATCACAAGACGTCTGCTTGTTACTTATTACTTTCAATGACAGCCAGTAAAAGAAAGGCTTCTGTAGGAGTGGCCTATGAGTCTACATATCTTTCATCTCTCCCAGTGGGTATATTCTCCAAGAGCCAAGCTACTCTATTTAGATTTAGTGGCAGCTGATTTGAATAGCTTTGCAGCTATACAAAACACAAAGTGAGTTATCCTCTGCGGAGAACGGCACGAACATGTGAACAGCTCCTTGTTGTGCAGGTTGCAAGTCACATACTCTCCTCTGATCAATTTACCAAATTACACGTACATCAGCCTTTTCCCTCAACGATTTCCTTTGGACTCTTCAGAAAAACTAGTTAAGTCTTGGGGCTGGGGATATGGCTACGGAGTAAACTAGTAACAAGATCCAAAGTACTGCCTGTATGTTCAGAGAAGCTTTTTTTCGTATTAAGTGTATTGCAAGTAATTATACATGATACTCAGTGTACTGGAAATAATTATACAACATTAAGCATGTAGGCAGATATTATACAATGGTGGTTTGTCTTGAAGTCGTATTTTAGGTGATGTGCAAATGAACACTTCTGCATGTGATGCTGTCAACTTTGGAATGGCTTAGTCCTCCACTATGGATCACCCCACGCTGCCAGAGCATATACATTAGAACTGGAGGGGAAAAAGCTTCAGCTTTTTCAGAAACAGAGCTGACTTGGTCACACTCTTGTGCTAGAGATTACAGTGTGAGAAGAGAGTTTACATCTTTATCAGTTTTACTGCTGCAGAAGGAAAATACCTTGATTTTCTGTTATGAACAATGTATTAGCTCTGTAGTTGATAAGATAAAGTACAGCAGATATTGGCACTAAAATAACACAAAAATGAGCTGAGTTTAAATATTAAGAAAGACAAGGCATTGAAAATGTACTCTTGAATTGCAGGTCAAAGAGTGGCATTAGTAGTCAGCTGAAGAGTACAGACTGCATAATAGCAGCCTGGGATAAAATAAAACCAATCTTAATTTCGAAATTTTGTGTATGTTGCTGCAAATGTTTACAGTCCATTATAGACCAGCACACTCAAAGCAGCTGGGATCATACCAAATACCCAATTCTTCCAGAAAAGTTTCTCAGTAACACAGGGTTCTTGCTGTCAGCCAAGTGAACCGAGATCATGGAGCCTCAACAGTACAGACAGGCTGGCCCAGATTCATAAGAAGACAATGTTAACTTTGATCTGATACTGATGCCTTATCCCTGTTCTTAAAATCAGAGTTGAACACGGTAAGAAGGGAAAAAGGGGTTTTTTACCTCGGTATTTATTTTAAGGATCCCTGGTTCACTCCATCCAGGTGGAACACGCTGAAAATGCACATTGAAATGCCCACCCCAAATGGACACACACGATAGTTGGGCTATATAATTATAGCCCCCGTCCACCCCCTCCCTGCCCCCAGAACCCTCCCCTGGACAGACTTATCTTTTAGTTTACAATATGTGTTCCAGAGAGGACCTTGGTGTCTGAAGCCTCCAAGATGTTTAGTCTCCTAAATCAATAAAACATTAAGTCTAGTAATGTAGGCTAAAAGAACACCAAGAATACAAAAGGCCACAAAGGCATACAAAAGAGGTATAAAAGAAAAGGCAAAAAAATCATTATGGCATCAATACAACAAGGTTTTTTCTCCAGACCCAGGCTCACTGCCTCAAGAGCCAGAAAGGGGCTAACACAGCTGTTGGCTATCAGGTGCTACTTGTCACTGCCAGGACTCCTCAGGTGCTTCAGCTCTAACTCAAAGCTGTGGGAAAGCTGAGGCTGGATGGCAGCATGGCAGCACCAGCATGGAATTTGATATTTTGGTGCAATTGCCCTCAAACATGCAGGGGGGTGCATGAAATCCCTTTGTCCCCTTAGATCTGAAATAAAGTACAAATTGGCTCTCACATGAGGGATATGCCTCATCAGACTGCCATTGCCAAGTGTGAGACTTTTGGCCTCTTGATGTTTCAAAAATAAAAAAGGCTGTGGGATTTTTTAGCTAGAAGAAAAGATTGTTTTCTTGTCCGTCATACTAACTCAACCATCAATCTCCAGATCTACAATACTTCCAAGAACAGCACTGCTTTCAGTCAGGCCAGCCTGCACAATTTAAGCCAAAAACATGAGGGTTTTAAAAAAAAAAACAAAACATGAGCTCCTAAAAACAGCTCATTATAAATTAAGTATTTGTAATTTTAATGATCACTGATTGTAATGATTAAGGATTGTTCTTGTTCTGTCGGTGCTGCCCTTTGTGTAGAAACTTACGTTATTAAAAATACTTCTGAGTCGTTTAATATTTGATATCTTCCACTAATGCATTTTAGTTTTGTTATTCTACTATCTTGGGAGCTTATCCTATCCTTTAGGCACCTCATATCCTGGAATAAAGACAATTAAGGAGTTCTTGTAAGTATAGTCATTCAGTTAATGAAATATCTAATAATACAGTTCATCCATTAGTGGGCTAGATGACAATTTAAGTACCTTACTAATACCTTACCCAAAGCCCTAGTTTATCCTACTACACACCAGCCCTACTTTTCCCGGCAGCCTACGATCAGCTCTGTGGATGTAACAATGAGGCTCCAGGAGTAACGAATTTCTGCTTCTCAGCAGTGAGAAAAATTCCCTTCATGTTAATGTTCAGTGCATTTTGTCTCTTCATTTAGTAAAGACTTAGCACTGATAGGCCTTCCTTCTACACTTTATCAAAGGTAAAATATACGCCTTGACACACCCCCGTATCCTCTTTCCTGAGACGATGCTGTTGCAATTCCCTCCAGAACAATTCCCAGGTAACAAACTCATTTTCAACATCTTCACGAGCTGGGCTTGTGCTTGACACCAAAACATGTGGGCTCCGCAGCCGGAGGGATGCAGAGGAGCATCTATGGGGGATGAGGTGTGACTGCTCTGGATTTCACCCCACCCACTCGGAGCATCACGCTTTTCCACTGTGCTCTGATCTGTAAAATACACAGCAGCGTTCGCACACAGCTCCGCGCTTTGGCACCTTTCAGTCAGAACCTTTATTTTGGCCCTTTCAGGCCCACAAGGGTCCCTTTCCACCAGGAACCCCGGGCCGGCCAGGCGTGGCGCGTCCTGCCGGGCCGGCCGAGGGACACCGTCCCGCCGCCATGTCGCCTCACGCAGCCGAGCGGCGCCTCCTCCCCGTGCCCGGGGCGTGCGCGGGGCGCTCGGAGCAGCGGCGCTCACAGGCGCTGCCGACGCCGCGGCCGCCC
>VZRO01003923.1:162857-231748 GCA_013397915.1 Daphoenositta chrysoptera | reverse complement strand
CAGGTGCCGGTGCGGTGCGGTGCGGTCGGGCCGTGCCGCGCGGGCCGTGGTGCCCCGGAGCGGGCCCGGGCGCTGGGCGGGAGCGGGCGTCGTGCGCTGCCCGGCGGGGCTTTGTTTACCTCGCACACACGCGCTCGCCGCGTTTCGTTGCGCAGCAGGGCTGCCCCGCTGTTGCCCGCGGTTCTGAAACGCTGGGACAACTTTCAGTGTTTCCGCCTGGCACCGGTCGGCTGCCCCGGCAGCCCCTCGGGAGGCGTATTCCCGGGGCGGCGATGCTCGGCAGCACTCGCTCCTTCTCCGGAGTTTGTTTATGCTCTCTCGATGAGTCTGAGTAAAGCATATCTATGCCTCGAGTCCAAGGCAGTGCCTGCTCAGACTCAGTCTCCGTTTTTGGGAGGAAAGTGAGGGAAGCAGGACTGGGGATAGGCGGGAGGCTCTGCAGCGGCAGCTCTCTCGCCGCGCACCGTGTTCCTCCTGTATCCGTGTGTGAAAGGGACCTGCCGAGCCCTGCTTTTCCGCAGAGTTTCCTGGGCGTTTGGTACGTGTCAGCCTGCATTCTGAACAAGGATCAGGATGATCGCTCGGGTCATGGCTTGAACTTTGTTACAGGTGCTTTGTGCCCGAGGATCGTAATTTCAGTCACAGGTCTTAGGTGTGTTGCCTTGTAAACCTGCGCTCCATTGTGGCACAGCCTGCCGGCATTCTGCAAGGAGCGAAGGCTGCGTCCTCTATTGATCAGTTCCCCAGGAGACAGCGAGCAGCTCCACATGGGCTGCACTAGGAGCTATCCTTGTCTGTGGTGTTGGTGAGGTCCAGCATTGGTCACTTGGAGATGTCCTAGATGCGGTTGCAGGAAACTTGGAAGAGCAGAGCAGGACATTGCATCTCTTGTGTCATGCACAATTTGCTTTCTGAGCAGCAAAGGCATTTGTGAGAAAACTTTATTCAAGTAGTAACAACTGTTCACAGATGCTCTGTCATTTCACAGAGGAAAATGCTGTTCATTGTGTGCACCTTGAGAGATCTTGTCTCTTAAAGTCTGTTCTTCTTTAAATGAACCCCTGTCATAATTCACTTAACAGCAGGGCAAACGCCAGCACACAGGAGCTGCTTCCGTAAGTGAGTGGGGACTTGGCTGCTAAAATCTGTTTAATGAAAGCACGTGTAGTCTACACCACAGGGTTTTGCAGCTAGAGTGGTGTGGACTCAGGAAGTTTAAATATACTTTTATCTATTCCTGTCTGACGTTTGTATTTCCACATGTCTTGTATGACTGGAGTTACACTGACAAAAGAGCCTCACAGTCTTAAATCCAGGAATATAGACAGAGTCTTCCTGTTGCCCTGAGACTTAGCTTGAGAGTTTTCTCATTCATCTTCAAGACATGATACTCATTTTTCAGTGGGTGTTAGATTTTAGTTGTCCTTGCTTTCTCAGAGTGAGATTTCACAAGATAGCTAAGGCTGATCCACTAGCAAGCTGGTTCAGCTTCCCTCCCTGTACTCCAGGCTCGTATTTCTGCTGCTTGCCTTGTGTTGTTACTGGCCATCTGAGCTCAAAAAGTTAACCCAGCATAAAACTCTTCTTCCATTCAGTTTTTTAGGGTCGTTGGTTTTCTCAGCAGAGCTTCAGCTCTTTCACAGGTAGACCCAACAAGCTCTGCGTAATGTGAGGAAAGTGGCAGGAGTGTGTGGAGGAGAGGGTCAAGTACAATTGGCCCTTGCAGCACCCGCAGCTGATCACTTGGTAATCTTAGATGTATGGTGAGACGGGACTCGGGAGCCTCATTCTTCCTTTGGCCTGGGGACCGTACTGAACAAAGTGTTTATGCTCGGTAAATAGTGGAGTGTTATGTTAAAGGAGATTCACAGTTTTCTTCTACCATGCCCTAGCATGGCAAGAGGCAGGATTTTAAGAGCAATATCATTACAGACATGATTTTGATAAGGAGCTAAGAGCTGTATTAAAAATGTCTCTGAACATTCAGAGAAGGTCATGTAACCTGGTTCATTGTCTGCCTCTTCATTTTAACAAATGCTGATAAACTCAGGTGTGGCAACTTTGTTCTGCTGTGTTATGCAGTTATGTATTTTTATGTAACACAGCGTTTAGGAGTGTGTTAATGGCCCAGGTACTTGTAGCCAGTCTACTCTTATGCAAACACAAAACCATACCTCAATCCATAACTCACTTGAGCTGTGCTGTAGATAGGCTAATGCAGAGGGCAGTACATCAGTTTTCCATTCCTCTCAGTTGTTAGAAAGTGGCGCCACATTTATATGAAGCTTGGATGAATCAACTGACTAATTGGACAGTTTTCATAAGAAGTCTTTTGTGCACTTTGACGTTCATGTAAAAAGTCATAGCCTGAGGGTGTTTAATTGTTTAAAAACTTCTTGAAGATAGAAATCAAGAATGATGATGACAGCCGTTATGTAATGGTAGAGATAAAATCAGAATAAACAAAGTTACTTTTATGTTCAAGAGATGTTTCTGTGACCATGTTTCGTGAAATATGTATTTTTAAATTTTTTTTAAGGAATGTTAACAAGAAAAAACCCAACTTCAGTAACACGTACTGAGTTTGTCTTTCAGGGCATTGTGTGAATACTTTAAAGGTTGTTCCCCATCTAGATGATACCATTGTGAAAAGGAAATACTGTTTGTTCATGAGTGTAGATACTAGCCTTTGCTTTAGTTTTGTTTTCAACGGGACTCCCACTATTCAGTGCATGTTGTAAGACTCATTACAGACCTGTGGGGGTCCTTTGGGGTGTTTGTAACCTCCTAGGGACTCCATTCCCTGGGGTTCCAAGGGAATGAGACTGTGGGGAATCCTCATGTGCTGTTTCTTGGGTGAATACCAGAAGCGTTAAGGCTAAGTGCTAACAGAGCATGGTGGTGGCATCTGTTTTGAAGGGAGTGAGACAGTATCACAGCTTACATTGCAGGGTAGCATTCCCTAGCGCTCCCATCCTCTCCAGAGTAAAGAGCTGGAAAGGTCAAACCACTAGTTTTGCCTTTTGAAAAGTCAGTTCTTTTATTGCTTGCAGGGTTAGTAGAACCAAGAGCTGTTGTCTGTTTTGGGGTAAATTCTTTTTTTACTCTGTTTTCCGCAACCATGAAGCCTTTGAAACGGTAAAAAACAAAAGCCTACCAAATATGAGTATAACAGAATAAGACTTGCTTTAAAAAAAGCTAAAGGTCTCCTTAAATCTACACTTGCAGGTAAAGTTCCTCTGCCTCTTAATCATCCTTCTGATGCCTTAGATTTTGACTCTTATATTTTCCAAATTCTGTATTTCCTAGTGTTTAACTCTGAGGTGCTTTGCAGCCTTGTTATTTGCTGTTCTCTCACGCTAAGATAGACACAACAACGCCTCTCTGGGCCTGCTCTTCAAGGACACCCAGACTGCACAGGCCCAAAGCCTCTAAAAGGTGGGGGCAAGCTGGGGGAAATGGCAAAGTTTTAATTGGAGAATTTATGCTGATATGCAAAGGGACCAAACCCATAAAGGTGTGGGAAACTCGTGGCTCATCGTCTTGGGGTCCATCTTTGGGAATAGCCTGGAGCCCTTGGCTTCCCAGGGTGTACCTTTGAAGGCCCTTTGAATAAATACCCCCCTTTATTCCCTTACTCCTGTCTAGTCTCTGTTTCTAGGTGGCCTCTCAAGGCATCACTTCTACCTCATTTAAAACTGACAGTTGACCTCCCTGTTTATGCTTGACTTCTCCTGACTGTGGAAAATACAAAACAGTGAACTATCTTATTATCCCTCCTTACATTACCTCCTATCCCTCCAAACCCTGCCTTACTATAATTGCCTTAATGCTCACAAAGTTTGGGCAACAATTATATCTGCTGGTGAGACCCTGTTATGCTAACAAGTACAATCTCCTTGTGTTCTCATCTTCCTCTTCCATCCAATAATGTATGCTTGACTTTGGGGTTGCAGAGTTGTGATCATTGGTTTTTTTGGGGGGTTTTTTTCGTGCAGGAGAATCCAAAACCTGCAATTTTTCAGTACTATGTTTCAGAACTCTAGTAGAGTTAGCAGATACTATGGGAAACAATTAGTTTGTGCAGCTTGGCAGATGCTAGCCTATTCTGCTGCTTCCCAGCTTTTGTCCCAAAAAGCTGCCTTCTGTGCCAGTGTGCTGCTAGTCTCCTGTGCTGTTCAGTGCCCCTTGTCTGCTGATTGCATTCCTCTAACTGACGGATGTTACCTAAATTTCCCTTTGGAGCTTTATGCGGACACTCGGATCAGACAAGTGGAATGGCTGGCCCTTGGCAAGGCTCACTGCTGCTGCTTTGTGCTGAGCGTGCACGCAAGTGTCACAGCATTTCACACCGAACTACATATACATGTGTATCCACCTGTGCATGTAATACTTGTCTCCCACGGTCCGTATAGACTAAGGAGGAGCTGTTTCAGCATAAGAAAATTTGAAAAAGGTGTGCCAGAGAGAGATCTCAGAAGGAAGGGATGTAGAAAGCAAGCATGGGCAAAATATGACAGTTTTATTTTAAAGTGCATGTGAATGAAGTGGGAATCTGACTTGCTCGGCCTTGTTTAGTGAAATTGTACGTAATGACTTTTATTGTATATGAGTCTTGTTCCCATCAGTATGGGGACCTAGCACACAATAAGCATCTTCAACTTTTTAGAAGTTGTTGTCTTAATGGAAACTTGAAGTGAAATTTGGAGGCCTTTAAATAGATTAGGTAATGCTGTGCGTGAGGCAGCATGAAAAACGTACCACTGCAGTGCTTGCAAGTTGAAATCTTACTGAGTTAATTCTAGTTTGGTTTTGGTTGTTTTCTTTCCTTCCTTTTACCTCAAGTCCTTTTTAAGCTTCTTTTGATCTTTCTTCTGTACACTCGATTCATTCCCCTCCTTATCCTTTAGTTTTTTAATTATACTTTGTAAATAAGTTAAAGAAGAACAAAAATGAACATGTGCTAATCAGCACATCCTCGTGCAAGAAGCAAAGCAGCCCTTCTCAGAAGCTACGAGAGGCCAGAGGTTTCTCACCAGAATGTCCCAAAGGTGTTGCTTCTGATTAGAAGATGTTTTCTCCTTTTTCTTAATGAAAGGCTAGGCTGTGAAAAGAGCTGTATTTCCTCTTGATTCTTCCCAGGGAACTAGCTATTGCATTAATGTCTTGGTACTGTTTCTAGCCTGTTACGTTTTTGGGTTTTTCCAGGGCAGTAGCAGCCTGTATATGATATGATCAGAGACGTTACATTACAGCCTGCAGAACTTCAGACTGGTAAAATTATTGCTGCATATTAAGGAAGTGGATTTGGGTTCAGATGCAGTTTGAGGCTCCAGTTTGTCTGTCACCCATTTAAAACCAGGAACAAAATCTAGGGCATTTTTTAGCAACGGTGAATCTAGCTCACCAGCTGCATAAAATAAGTACAGGTACTATCCCTAAAGTACACAGATGAAGTTTTCATCATCTCTTTGGTAAAAGACAGCCAGTGAGGCTTGGTGCGAGACAGATACACATGCATAAAAATGTTCAAAAGAGATAAGAAAGGACCAGAACTGATGAAGGAGTGGTTCAGAGAGCATCATGGTGTACAGAAAGGTAGTGCTCATTTCTCATTTTACAAGAAACTTGGTTAACTTAATAGACCAGAAGAGCAGATGTCCTTTTAAGATAATTACATATTTTACAAAGCCTAGATGCCCTGTGGAACAAGACGCTACATGATAGCTTTGAAGCCAAGATAGACATTGACTTACATGGACAACAAGAACAAACATTTTATTATGGTTTCTTTAAACTTCACATGCTGCAAGCTGTTTGGCCATCTATCCAAACCACTTAGATAATTGTATAGTGAGTTGTGGGGTTTCTTTAATGTTTATCTGAAACTTTCTAACTAGCTTTTTGTTTTATATGTTATAAATAAAAGGGAATCACAAAAAATAGTTGTTGCATTTTCCAGAATGCCAGTAATATGTGGTCTTAAAAAAAAGTTCATCCAAATCATTATACAGATGCATCATCAGTACTGTGATGATCTCACATTCTCGCTTTGTACAAACTGCTGCAATATACCAGTGTGCAGAAAATGCCTTTTTAAAAGCTTTTCCTGGTAATCTTGTGCTTATAATAAAGCTAATGGTAGTCTGCAGTCTTACAATTTTTTTTGCATTCTTGTCATTTTAAGACAAATGCTTTTAGTCTCCCCTCCCCCAGCAAAATTCCCCAAACCGAATGCATTTTTGAATTTTTTTCATGCAGAAATTCCTCATGATGGCCCCTGCCAAATGTGGCATGTGCGGATGCATCTCAATGGAGCTGTCTTAATCGATGTGCTCACCCGCTGGCTGCTTGGGGGGAAGCAGCACTCGTGAATGATTTCGTTATTTGTCACGTGTCTGCTTATTCACCCTTTCTCTCTGAGCTTTATTTGGCTAAATAAAGGGACAGTGGAATTTTTTGTTTACAAATAGATTCAGTACTTCCTTAATACCTTTTGTATGGATACCTGCTGTTTCAAAAAATGGTGTTTCTGGGGCTGGCTCTGAAGGTATGATGTTAGTGCATCAGCTTATGCTGCTTGACAGCCATGAGTGTTTATGTGTGCAACCTCTAAAATGAATGCACTAGTGCATGGAAATATAACTCTTTAAATCTTGACTTGAGCAAGATAAGTGTCCTTGAAGAGTCTTCATGTTTATTCTTTCTCTGGATACTTCAACTGACTGCCATGAGACTACTTTTTCTGCCTGGTTTTAATCCTAACATCAGGGAAAACCTAAGCTAAACCCTCTAGCTCGCAAAACATGCACAGTGTTTTAACCCCATAATGGCTAATAATTTTACTTCATCTCCCTCTGCTCAGCTCTTCCAGTTGCTGGGTGGTAAGATTTGTATAGGTTGTAGTGCAGCACCAGTGGCCTACCTGAGAGCTTTACTGCCAGATGCACTGTGCATGTGACAGAGCAAGACTCACTGTAGTTTATACTGAGATGCTCTTTGAAAATTTAATTTTGTTATTAATGAAAATCAGTTTGGAAGTTTTAGGGTTTTCTGTTGTGTGGGATTTTGTTTGGATTTTTATTTAGGTTTTTTTTGTGTGTGTGGTTGGTTGGTTGCTTAGGTTTTTTTAGTGCTGTTTTGGTGTGGCAGTTTTTATGGGGGGTTTTTTAGGAGTTCTTTCCCAAAGCAAGCTGCAGTTGGTCATAAATATTGACTCACTCCCATGGTAAATATTGATTGCCTCCTTCCCAATCTCAGATTTTAATAAGAGAAGCTTAAATTATCTGCTGTTTGTATATTTCTGATAACAAAATATTCTGCTCCCAGTGTATGTCATTCTGTAGATATCAAGTGGATTGCTGTGGTTTTATCATGGGATATTTTCTATTGTAATTCCTCTTTTTCCTCAGGACCTCTTCTTGCTGTGCAGATGCCTCATTTTAGTTAACAGTATGAGAAAGGGTGAGTCAGAAGGATGAGTACAAGAAAGATTTTGTTGTTGATGTTGTATATTTGGTTGTTCAGGTTTTTTATTTTTCTTTCTGATGCAAAAGGCGAATTAGAAGCTTGGAGCATTTTGTTTCACAGGTGAATAAATAAATAAAGTTGTCTTTGTTGCAGAAATCTAAAGTTAACATGATCCTAGTCTTTTCAGTAATATATCCTCAGGTGTTACGGAAGTCAAAGCTGACACTTCTTTCTGTAATGCACCACATCTTACTTCTTTAGAATCATGCAAATGGTTATAACTTCTCAATTTAAATTTTCAATAACCCAGCTTCCTGGTTTGTGGTGTGTGCAGAAGGTTCTCTAGTCATGTTGTGTCATGCACAAAAAAATCTGCAACCCTGATGTTGTCACATGGGAGGGGGAACAGGCAAGAGCACTTAGTTGGGGCTGGCAGTATTGACTGAGATGAGAGCCTCTGCATCCACTTTTTTTTCTTTGTCTATGATAATATTTAATGTGGCATAGAAGTTCTTAATTTTTTTGATTATTGTCAATGTAATGTAAAACATGAGTTGTGTTTTGTTTCTGGGACATGCCTTCTGCGAATTGATTTTGTTTTGAATTGGCAGTGGTGCTTTTGTCATTGGGTTGCCACTTCCAATCTGCTTAATCAAAATTAAGCATTTTGGGAATTACATTTTAATCTTTGTTCTCCTGTTGCAGATTTTTGAAATTACTTCTGTGGCAGAGAACATCCATGGTAATCTCATGAGTGTGGAAATGCCTTGCCTCATGCCAGTGCACAGTTTGGGGGCTTGCTGGCTAGAAAGAGGGTAACCAGCCTGTGTGGCACTTCAAGACTTGTTTTCCTCTGAAATTTGCTCCCTCGGGGGTTAGACTTATTGTAAGACAGTAAACCTTTCATTAAAGGTACATTACCAGCTGTTTAGTTCTGTGGCTCCATGTTTTATCACAGCAGTGGTGAGAATATAACTGCATCAAAAAACCCCACCTTGGGTGTTATGCTTTACATCCATCAGAAGTATTTGTACCTACAGAATATAATCTGCTTTTTCCATCTAACACTGAAAACTTGTGGCAGAGGTTCTTTAATGAACAGTCAGATTATTAAATTTTGTTCTCCTCTAGACTGTCATTTAACGATAATGGTATTTTAGTGATGCATTAACTGATGAGTTAATATATGGAAGAACTACTGTTTTTTCCGTAAGTGAGCTTAATAACTAGTGAAAGGGGCATTTTCTACTGCATCCGTAAGTATATGAGGCAAACTGCATGAAAATACTTAAATGTTGGTAGTGGCTTTTCTTAACAGTAAGCAATAGCCATGAGACCTCACTGGATGTTCAGGAAAAATTTTCAATTTCTCTTAAAGCTCCAGGCCTGAAGGAAGGTTCGTGTGAGGAGACTGCTAAAAATTGCACCAGGTACATGTGGCAATAGCTGTCCAGTGGAAGGCAAAAGAAGCTGTCATAAAGATTGTCCTTGAGAAACAGCAGTGGTCCATGAGTCACCTATGATCTGGTTTATTTAGAATCACAGAATGGTTTGTGTTGTAAGGCACCTTTGGAGATTATCGTGTCGAACTCCACACCGTGGGCAAGGACATCTTCCATTGCACCAGGTTACTCAAAGCCCCATCCAAACAGGCCTTGAACATTTCCAGGGATGGGGCATCAACATCTGAGGTGGACGGTCAGGAGTGTGGTACAAGGCTAATGCAGGTACTGGTTTTCACACGTAGGAAGCATGAAGCAATGCTTTCTTCATTGGTTTTCTCTTAAAAAAAGCTTCTCTTTAAATCATTCTTCTGTTTTCTTCCATTATATAATCTTGGCACCTTACTTCTGAGCTTACTGAAGTCCAGACTCAGTGCTTACCAGTGTTTTCATAGGCAGAAGTACCTTGTGGCAAATACTTTGAATGTTATAAGGATTTTAACATTTAATGCTACAGTGGAGGCTGTACTCTTAACTATTAGATCGGTTTCATTCCCTGTGTAGTCAGCATGATGGTGTTAAATTGAGTGTGCAAGGACAGGTTTTCGTATTGGGAAGCAGACCACTGCCAAGGCAAGTATTTGGATGATGATATGATGGTGATGTCCAGGCATTAGAAAGATAAATTACTTGTTGGTAGAATTGCCGTGTTAAGGTTTAGGGCTTGACACGCTTCAGTGATCTTAGGTCTAGGGGGAGAGGTTAGCAAAGCTTGGGGAGGAGGATGTACTACTGATAGTTGGCACAAAGGACACAGAACTTACGGGCCACAGGGACATTTGACAGAACTCCCAAGATAAGTAAGAAACTAACAAAGCCAACTCAGCAACTGTGCTGAGATCAGTTCCTACTGGGTAAAAGGTAATTCCGGCAGGGAGAGATTCCCACCACCATAGTCCACTGACTCAAGAAACCCACCAACTCAAGAGAAGTACTGAGCACGTGGACTAATTAGCATGAGAAGCAAGAGAATCATTTAACCAACAGAAGGTAGAGTTAATAAGAGAACTATGTAACTTGTAGTCAATGTAGTCAATTGCTAAAATGTATAAATGGTATAAAGCTTTGATGATAGGGGATCAAGTAGCCTTTTGTGGGTTATCACCTAGCTCCTAGCTTTGCATAAATTAGAATAAAGAAAGAAGGTCTCTTCCAACCTTGAAGATTCTATGATTAAATAGAAATACCTCATCTTGATGTGTACATTGATGCTCCACCCTGGGCAACAAACCAGCATTTAGGACAACATTGTGGCATAGGTGGCAACTTCGGTCCTCCTTGTTCCTTAGAATTATTACTAATGCATTGTTTCACTGATACACCTTCATTTTTAAGAAGCATACTTTATGCAGAAATAATATGTGTAATTATGGTCAAATAACTCAGGCATTCAAACACAATTTCAGACATGCTTACCCATTTCCAGAGAGCTGTCGTCTTTCATTTTGCCGCCAGACAAGTCAAGCACAACCATTTGACTTAATGAATGGAGACTGGTGGTGGCTCTCCACAGCTGAGAGGCTTCAAGGTCTCACTTGTATTTACAGAGGCCATATCAAAGAATTTTCAAAAGCCTGAAATTTTCTTGGTAGCCAACTGTGACAAAAGGTGATAGCAAGTGAAGTAACACCATTCTGGGTGCTGTTCTGCTAGCAAACTGATGGAACATACTGCTTCTTGAGAAGATTTGGCAATGGAGTGGAGCGGAGCTGGCATGGAAGTACTCTGTAGATGCAATTACATTGCAAGCCAGTAGTTAAGATGAAGGAAGCCTCTAAAGAACAGTTTTTCCTTGTGTTGGCTCATGGGTAGTTCTGTTATACTCCAGGTATTTGCTTTAACTAAGAATGTATTTGCTTTTTTAATGCATTTAACTGTGAACAATAATTTGTTTTACTCTTGCTCTGGGGTGGGGCGGGTTGGATTTTCAGCTTTTGTTTTGGAACCTTGCTGGCCAAAATGTTGTTCCTTTGCCTGGTAAGGTACCACAGAACTTCTGTGAGCCAAGCAGACCGGGGGTGGTTGCAGAGATTAGCCCGCTGAGGCTGCGCGGAGCATGTTTGTCTGCAGGGAGAAGCTGGGAGGCCACGTCTTGTCCTCAGCAGCCTTGCAGCATGTGGCAGCCAGAAGACAGAGATGTGTAGGGTTTGCTGCACGATGAGAGCACTGACTGGAAGCTTTGGTCCAAAGTGGCCGCCTTCCTTACCATGGCAGGGTGCATTGTCCTTGCTGGCTCTAAGCAAGGCTGCTGGTCAGCCATCTGCATCAGTAGTTTGGTCTGATGTGTATTTTGCTTCTTGCTAAGGAGCCTAGTTAAAATTATAGAGAAAAGTGAACTCTAAAGAGCTCAGCAAAATAATGAATTATGGATGTTGGGTGAAGCCACTCATATTTGGCCTTTGGAGTGGAATCTCTGCCAGGCATACTGATTCTCTCAGCTTGGCTGTGTTTCTCTGAACTTTGTAATGGATAAAAAACATGTGAGAAGTCTGTGAATGATGACCTGAAGTTGAATGTAAAAGTGTGTGAACTCTGAATTTGTTTCTTTCTTTGTAGCTGTAGGCTAAATATTTTGATGAGCCTAAATTGCATTCTTTAAGGATGCCATTCAGTCAGTCCCTCTGTTGTCAGGATACTCTGTGGGTTACTTGGAACTGTTGGCAGCTGTCTGAAGTTTTTTCTTTTCTCATTAAAATTAATGGCAGATCATCCATGTGTTAAGATGGCTTTGAAGATTCAGTCAATGTTTCTGGAGGCAAAAGTAATAGCTGTTTCTAAAGCTAGAATGCATAAATGCAATATATTCACTACTGTACTTGAACTATGAAACACTTTGACTTCTTTGGGTTTGCCTTCTTGGCTTAGTGTTTCTTTACACTTTTGGCTTTTTTTTTTTTTTTTTTGAAACTTGAAATTCATTTGGTTTATAGAGAAGTACAGTGTTCTCCCCACCAGCTCATTACAGCTACATTTGGAGAGGAATTTCTAGGACAGGAGCCTAACCACTGTAGCATACTTTTGTAAAGGTGGAGAAATGTTCGACTTTGGGGTCTCTCGACAGCAGCTGCAGTTCCTGTGCCCTCCCTTCTGCTACCCACTCCCACAGGCAGTGTGCGGGGAGGCCAGGCATGTGTCCAGCTTGATGCCCATTCTGTATCCAACTGTGTGACTCACGCCTGTGGACTCGAATACCCACTCTAGACCAGCTCCTAGTGGGAATGATACTTTTACAAAGCAGATGATGTTCAACGTGGTAGGAAACTGGAAGTCCCTTTTTCTTTCAAATAATAGGGTCAAATGACACTGGAGAGACTAGTGCTGGGTAATAATTAAATCAGTGCTCAACTGTGTTCTGGTTACTATAGTCTGTAGCTATCTCAAGTAGATTATTGTGGCATAATACACACAATTGACAAAATACACTATGCAAGAAAGTGCAATCTGCACAGAAACTAGAAATCATTATTTTTTTCTCTAGGAGATTAAGATTTGATCTTAGAAAACGTATAGCAAATTTGTATAATTGCTAGATGAGTTCCTCCAGAGTTTGTCTCTGATCAGATTCTGTAGAATTGCAAACACTCCTGGATAATACTGCTTGTGATTTAATCACAAATCCCAACAAAGGATTGTATTTTTTGTCACAGTAGTAAGCAATAACTCTTCCATGGACATTGAAGCAACCAAAGAACATGAAGACCACAAATCTACTTAAGAGTGTGCTGTAAAACACGGCACAAGTTCCCTGTGTTTTGGCAAGCTGCTTTCCTATTTTCATCAGACTTATGTAGAAAATAGAAATTGCCATGAGTTGGTGGTATGTGTCGACTTCAACATGAGCATCTGGCGTGAATCTGAACTCCTGGGACTGGAGCAGTCACGTTTGGTAAATATGGAGGGATGTGGCTCTAGGCAGTGTTGGAAAATGAAACTGAGGAGCACAGTGCACCTCGGACAGTTCTAGCTGTGAAATTGCAACCTGAATTTTTAACTGTGAACTGATGTTTGAACTAGATTGTTTTTGGAAGTCTTAGAGGCAGTGGTTCGAGACCCTCCAGCAGAAGGCACTGCCTGTCACTGCTGGTCCAGCCAGGGTTTGAAAGCCAGTACTCTGGCAATGCATTTCCATGTGTGACTTCTGTTTTTACATGGTAGGCAACACATCGCACCTGGGGGCTGGTTTGTCTTTTACACTTCCCAGAACATTGCTAAGCAGCCTCTGACCTAGAGGTATTAACACATAGAGTGTATCCGTAAGTATTGACGGGCTACAAGGTCCAAGCAGCTGTTAGGTTGCTGTGCTGGGTAGCACTCTTAAAAGTCTTTATGGGAGCTTTGACAGCAAGTATGCACGGAGATCAGGAAGTTTGAGATGAGGGTGTTCCAGGGTTGGCTGCTTTCAGATAATGTCTGTTGGAGGAGCATATTCTCTAGAGCTGGGATGCAGCACTGCTGTCACGAGTGGCTTGTTGGATCTAGTGTGGGTTGCAGCCTGGGGTAGGGACAGGGCTGAGGAGGTGGAGCTCTGGGGCAAGGTATGGTGCTGGGCAGGAGGGGAAGAAAATGTGACAGCAAAGCTGAATCAAGCAGAGGTGAAAACCACTGTGCTATGCCGAGAGCTGGAGTGTCATAATGACAGGACTGATGCTGTCACCAACAGCTGTGGGCTTTCTGTGGTATAAATGAGACACAGTGCTATCCTTTAATAGCTCCAACAAGTGATGGGTGTAAATGGATGTCTTGTAGAATGACTTTTGGTGGTTTTGTTTGTCTGGGGTTTTTTTTGTCTGCAACAGAGACTGTAACTGATGGGATGACAGTGAAATGTTTGTGGGTTGCATATAGCTTGCATGGTGTTTTAATTTTTTCTTGTCCAAAAATAATGTGAAGGCAAATACAAATTCAGGATTTTTTTTGTGAAGTGTCTCCAATTAGAAATGGAGGGAAAGAAATTTCAAGGAATTTCAATTCTTTATTCAAGATGAAATAAACTTGCAGCCATCTTTGCCAGGGTTGCTTACTGCATTCATAGTTAGTGATGTTTTTTAAACTTACATGAAGTTCAGTGTGACTTTTTTTTTTCACTTGATGCTTAAAATTGTGTGCCTATGTGTTTGTCCGAACAAAACCCTACTGTTTAAATGTTTTTTTTGTTTTTATTATTTACAAGGTGGAATATATGTTGGTAAAATTTGACCATGAAAATAAGAAAGTTCGCTTGGTACTCTGTGGTGAAGAAGTTCTTCAAACACTGCAAGACAAGGGGGAGAAGGTAAACCCCAAGTGAGTAGCTGTTTCCAGTTTCTTTTTTTTTTTGTCCTGCTGTTATGGTACTGTGCAAAATTTTGTTAACCTGGCTTAACATTCAAGTCTGCTATTGGTAAAACTGTAAACCACAGATACTGATATTTTCAGATAAATCTGAGGTTCAGGAAGTGAAAGATTTTGAGCACACATGCAGGCAGTCCATGCACTTTTTGTATTATGCTTTGAAATAAAGGAGGATGTAATGGTGAGCCCACAGAAGTTGCAGTTTGGGTACTTGTTTTGTCTTGCTCTGGTTTTGTGTCAGTGTGTACACGGTAATCCATGTCCCATAAAGTATACATGCATGTGCACTTCCTCCCATACCTCTTGACCAGAGGAGCTAATGAGGGCTGTATAGGGGAAGCCTGTTGTCTGTAGGAGCACTCTCCCATTTTTGGAAGAACTAGAAATGTAGATGTAAGAATGGCAGGGACATTTTTCCCTATCCTCTCCTATAGAAAAGCATCAGTGATCTGTATTTTCCGGTTCCAGTTAAAACCCCAAGAAGCAAAGCCTGAGACAGATGCTAAGGGTGACTGCCATTTGGTGCAGGCAAATCCTGCTTATTGTACTACACAGCAGCACTATCACTGCCAAACTGTGCCTTGCTTTCTTTTCACCACTTCCTGATGGTGAGGTACATTGCAAGGTACATTGTGTTCCTCTGTCAAATATTCAGATATAGGAGACTTTTCGTGCAAGTGGTATTAGTTTCTGAAATTCTCACAAACAATTAATATTTTTTGAAGTAGCACAAATATTTAAATGTGGCTCTTCTTTTATTACAGTCACCCAACCCTCTGGAGACCAGAATATGGAAGTTACATGATCGAAGGGACTCCTGGACAGCCATACGGGGGAACCATGTCTGAATTCAACACTGTGCAAGACAACATGAGGAAAAGACGGCAAGAGGCTGCTTCTGTACTCAAAGAAAATGAGGCTGTCTGCACAGTGACATCATTTCCAAGGTGAGATGGTTGTTGAAGTGTAATGCCGTGTTTCCTGTTCTCCTTATACACTTTTTCTCCATATTGCATATAGCTCAACTGTTCGATGAAATAGGCAAAAATATGATTTGATTAAAGCACTTTGGATTGATGTTTCACTCATGTTTCCTAAAATTTTTATTGCCACGAGACAAGGAAATAAGCATCTTTTATATTTTTAGGTTGTTTCTAACCTGTGACAATTCTGTATTAGGAGAGAATACTGATTATTTTTAACGTAAAGTGCCAAGTATAGAGTAGTCTACCTTCTTGAGTTTATACAGAAAATGATATAGAAAAGGTTTCTCTTTACCTATTTTGCAAACTTTGGTCTTTATAAGTAGCAGTTTTGCAAAACATGGCTAACCTGATCTATTTTTATGTTTCACTAAAGTACATGTAAGCTTTTGGTAGTTTGGACTGCTTGGACTTAGTACTTCTATTATACTATACTCACTGAATCTAGAAGGGAAAGTATCTCTCCTGGGTTAATACCGTTACGAAGAATAGATTTCATCCTTTTTATTGTTGTAAAGACATTCGTGAAGAAATGAAATTCAGGATGAACTTCATTGTCTAGGAGAAACTGTATTTTGTGACATTCCTTCCAAATATAATTCTAGGCAGAGATATATTACTTTCATTCTAACTTACCTGGTCAGTGAAGTGAATGAAGATAGTTATGCTTATAATGGTAAAAAAGTTGCTGTGCAGTAGAAGAGAAGCAGCTGGCCTTACTAGCTAGTTTTTTGTGTAGTACAGAATGCAGTAGCCCAAAATTCTTGCTGAGAGGAGGAACAATACAAAATATGCCTTAGCAGCAAAGGTGCCAAAATATGACTTAGCAGAAAAGGTGTCAAAATGTCTGCATAATGCCCCATGAATGCTGTTTTAAGAACACTCTGTTGACAAAATTTACTTTCACTTCATTAGTTATACTAGATGTAATAAGAGCTTACTAAAGTCCATTGGTTAACTAGTTCTCAGTGTATCACAGAACTGGTTTTTTTTCCCTGCAACCTTACAGGTACATTCTGTAATTTAATTAATTTTACGTACAAACACTTTGGACCCAGTCTTGCAGGAAATAAAGGGAGAGGAGTTCTTCATCACTTTGTAGATACAGATAAATACTTTTTACATCACTGTAGGAGCAGTACATTGGACTTCAGTGAAAGCCAGTAAATAATAAAATGTAGTTTGTTTATTACTTAGGGGTCATTCCAAACGTACTTTCATCTCTCAGAGATTGCTCTCCCTAGGCTACCCTAATTTAGTTTATTATTTCTGCCTTTTGCTGTCTTGCCATTTAACTCCCTGTTGGTGTGACTGGAGTCTTGCTAACATGTATTTCTGAGGTTTCATGGGGTTGAAGTTTTTTGCCACATTGTCTCTGCAATAGCATGTACGTATGCCTGTGTGCAACTGTGCGTGTACGTGTATATAATAAAATCTGTGCATTTAAAAAGACAAAAAAACTTGTTACAGTGCAGACTGAATAAAGATTAAGAAGTAAGCTTATTCAAATTAAAATAACTCAGTTCTAAGTGAACGATTTGAAAATGCTTAGATATTAAAAAATTCTAGCTTAGATACTAAAGGAGTGTCCCTAGTTCCTAAATTTGTGAGCCCTTACTACTGGACCAGAAAGTTGTTTTCTTTCTTGAGGACTGGAAGGATGCATTTTACAGTGTAGCACTTAGGTAAGTGATGAAGCTGGGTTTACAAGTTCTAGTACAACTTACACACTGAAATCAGGAAGAAGAAACAATATTGAAATACATGTTGAGCATAAATAATATTCTCAGAAATGTGTTTCCTGATATTTTGAGTAGTTTGTTTGTAATTTTATCAGCTAACTTTTTTTAACCATCCAAATACTAGAGCCTCTCAAGATAACACAATCTTTCCTCTTTTTACTGTGCAACATGGAGAAACTAATCTGCTACTTTACCTCAACCTTGTCAAATCTTCCTTTGTCTCAGCTGTACTTAAAGCTTATTCTTGTTTCAGGTGACTCTGAAACTTAAAGTGGAGTTACCCAAAGGGGAGGGTTGTATTCTGATTAGGTTGCATATCTCTCAGCATTTTACACCTGCAATTTACATCTGCAATTTCTCTTTGCTTATGACATTCCTCTCGTAGGGGTTTTCAGAGCTCTAGAAGTGTTGTAAGACTTAGGATATGTGTACCACTTGAAACTACCTCTAATTCTTACAGAGTTGGTTAAGTATATATTTTAAAAGGGGTAGATTGTTAAGAGTAGAACTGGATAAATAACTTTGGCAGTTAACCTGTATCCTCCAGATAAACTTTAAAGCACAGAATGCAGCTGCATGTCAGTATTAATAACAAGCACTAACACACTAAAATGTGTGTGTACCCCACATAGTACTGAAGTTTCCTGCTTCAGCCACTGAAAATGTCCATGTTTGCTGTCTAATGAGAGACTAGTGGGGTTTCTTTAAAAAGAAGGCTGTGTTAACCACTGCAGAAGCTGGTTGTTTGTTGGTTGCCTACTAGAATACTAATATCTGATCATCTGACTGTTCTAAAATCACAGTCTGTTTTCATTACAGCTTGGATCTCATTGTTGTGTTACATAGGTTAGGGTGTCCTGGGTTTACACTGCCGGAATATAAGCCAACACCAGTAGAAGGAGGAGCTTCAAAATCCCTCTTTTTTCCAGATGAAGCCATCAATAAACATCCTAGGTTTAGGTAAGAATATTTGTGGAAGTTTGAGAAGTTGAATATTTTGTCTTAGCCTAAATATCATAGACATACCTGCAAATTCTTTACATTATTGGAATAGTAGCTAGTTGCTGCAGATACCACAAGCACTTGCACAGAAATGGTTGTGATGACATGTATTTTCAAAGTGTCTTGAGAAAATGAACTGTTAAGTTCAAGGAACTTTATATAATAGTTCACGCTATTATGGGGCAAAAAGTGTTGATTTTGCTACTGTGAAATGGTTTCCAGTTTGAAATCCTGTGCCTAAATGCATCCATCACAGTTAATCCAGCTCTCACTTAGGTGTGTCACAGTGACATCTCATGAAAATCATTCTGTTTAAAAACTAAGCATACTTTTTAAGTTGCCCTTGTGTTCTTCAGGTCCGTAGCCTTTCACTTGTGTTTTATCAGCATAGTAGTGTGAAGTCCATCAAAATAAGACTGACTTTACTGAAGAAGAATTCAGAATTGTAGCTGTTACAGTCTGTCTTAAAATTAGGAGAAGCAGCATCCTGAAGGAAAATGCTCAAAATAAATAGGAAGTTGACATTCTGAAACCCTAAAAATTGTTGAGAAAGTAGTTGCAAGAATACTTGCATAAAGAGAAAATTTCATGTAATTCAAAAAACTTTTTCTTTTGTTGTAGTACACTGACCAGAAATATTCGACACCGAAGAGGAGAGAAGGTTGTGATAAATGTACCAAGTGAGTAAATTCAGCCTTATCTTTGTTCTTTTTCAAAATAATTGTTTAGTCTCATTCTCTGACTTACTGAGTGCCTGTATTTTCCACACAGTATTTAAAGATAAGAACACACCATCACCTTTTATTGAAACATTTCCTAACGATGATGGAGAAGCAGCAAAGGCAGCTAAGCCAGACTACATATATATGGATGCTATGGGTTTTGGAATGGGAAACTGTTGTCTCCAGGTAAAGTGCATGTGCTTTCAAGATGTTACTACACATTGTCTTCTCTAAATGCTTCCCTTTTTAAGACTTGTCTCATGCCTACTTCCACTTTCATGATTCAACTGAGGCATTTTACATCAGTGTGGCAAAACAGGAGATAAAAGAACAAATGGTATGTCTAGTATTCTAGTCTTCAAATCCAAGTATATTGGGGTTTCTGACCAGATTTTGTTAGTAGAGAGGCTGAAGGGGTGGCTGCTGTGAGGAGGTGCTGGAAGCTTCTCCCATGTCCAACAGAGTCAATGCCAGCTGGCTCCAAGACAGACCCACTGCTGACCAAGGCTGAGCCCATGAGTGACAATGGTAGCACCTCTGAGATAAATACATTAAGAGGGAGGGGAAAAACTGCACAATGGCACTGCAGGCAAAGATAGGAGTGAAAATACATAAGAGGAACAGCTCTGCAGGCACCAAGGTCCATGAAGAAACAGGGAGAGGAGATGTTCAAGGTGACAGAGCTGAGATTCCCCTGGAGCCTGCAGGGAAGATTGTGGTGAAGCAGAAAGTTGGCATTGGAGCAGAAATCCACCTGCAGCCCCTGGAGGACCCCACAACAAAGCAGGTGGATGCGTGAAGGAGGCAGGACCTGTCACCCCATGGAGTACCCATGCTGGAGCACTCAGTTCCTGAAAGACTGAACCCTGTGGAAGGGACCCCGGCTGGAGCAGTTCATTAAGTACAGGCCATGAGAAGGGCTGTTGTGGTTTAAACCCAGACAGCAAGTAAGCACCATGCCGTCACTCCCTCACACACACACACACCCCTTGCCCCTGGTGGGATGAGGAGGCAAATTGGAAAATGTTGAGGCTGGATGGGACTCCTTCCCATAGGGACCGAGAGTGAAAAGAGCAGACAGCAGCCTGCTGCTTTGCTAAAGTCTTTTATTTCAATGTTCCATAGTCTTCCAAAG
Source organism: Daphoenositta chrysoptera (assembly GCA_013397915.1). Lineage (NCBI taxonomy): Eukaryota > Metazoa > Chordata > Aves > Passeriformes > Daphoenositta > Daphoenositta chrysoptera. Next base: position 211,861 of record VZRO01003923.1, on the reverse strand, counting down.
GTAGAGTTTGAAGCGGAAGCAGAACAAGCAGCAGGCTAACAGCAGGCAGAAAACGGCATCTTCTTCTTAACTTCTTCTCCTTCTTCATCTTCTTCTTCCTCCATCTTTTTTCCTATCCCCTAAGCTTACAGAAATGTGGATTATATTTATTAATTGACCAATGAGATTAATACATGATTCTAACTTTCCTCCCTCAACCTATCCTGGTCCAATTCTAATAGTCGTAAGTCTTACACAAATTTACATACATAATTTTATCAGCTGCAATTGTTTATGTGAACACTCTATCTAAAAATGTGAACAGTATAGTTCTATCTATGTTTTGTCTAAACTAGAGAAATTCTGTGAGAGCTGAAGCTTGCTGTAGCATGAATCTGTGTCTTAGGTCTCTCTGCTACAGTTTTTCAGTGTTTGAAATACTTAAAGTACCTAACATATATTTCTACTAAAAGTTTTAAATCTATATTTCTATTTTACTTTGGTATGACTTCATGTATCTCGGCTTATCCAAAGGTTTTAATTCAATCCCTGTGCTTTCAGCCTGCTCTGGGCCTGGGTCCAGAGGAGCTCTCATTCCAACAGGAAAAAAAGGTGAAACTTGTGGGTTGAGATAAAAACAGCTTAATAATTGAAATAAAATAAAATAAAATAGTAATGGTAATGAAAATAATAGAGTGGGGAATAAAACTCAAGAAGAAAGTGGTGCTCAGCAGTACAGTTGCTCACAACCTGCTGACAAATGCTCAGCTTTTCCTCAAGCAGCATTCAGCCCCTCCCAACCAACTCCCCCAGTTTATGTACTGAGTATGATGCTGTATGGTATGGGATATCCCTTTGGCCAATTCGGGTCCCAGCTGTGCTCCCTCCTGGCTTCTTGTGCACCTGCTCACTGGCAGAGCATGGGAAACTGAGAAGTCCTTGATTTAGAGTAAGCCCTGCTGAGCAAGAACTAAAACATCCGTGTGTTATCAACATTTTTCTCATACTAAACCCAAAACACAGCACTGTACCCAGCCACTAGGAACAAAATTAATTATCCCAGCTGACACTAGGATAAAGACTGATGTTGGAGCAGTGAATGTCCTCATTGGAGGACTGTCCCGGGAGAAGGACCCCACACTGTAACAAGGGTATGAGGAGTCCTTCCTCCCTCTGAGGGGGAAGGAGCAGCAGAGAATGGGTGATGAACTGACCACAGCCCCCATTCATCATTCTCTTGCATGGCTGGGAGGGGAAGAAGTAGAGAATTCAGGAGTGAAGTGGATNCCCAGCCACTAGGAACAAAATTAATTATCCCAGCTGACACTAGGATAAAGACTGATGTTGGAGCAGTGAATGTCCTCATTGGAGGACTGTCCCGGGAGAAGGACCCCACACTGTAACAAGGGTATGAGGAGTCCTTCCTCCCTCTGAGGGGGAAGGAGCAGCAGAGAATGTGTGATGAACTGACCACAGCCCCCATTCATCATTCTCTTGCATGGCTGGGAGGGGAAGAAGTAGAGAATTCAGGAGTGAAGTGGATTTTAAGATTCAGTTTTTATTTCTCATTATTCTGCTCTGATTTGACTTGTAATAAATTCCCTTAATTTCCCCAAGTTAAGCCTGTTTTGCCTGTGACAGTAACTGGTGAGTGATCTCCACCCCACCAAATTGGGTCAGTGTTGATCTACTGGAGGGTAGGAAGGCTCTGCAGAGGGACCTGGACAGGCTGGATCAGTGGGCTAAGGCAAATTATATGTGGTTCAATAAGACCAAGTGCCAGGTCCTGGACTTGGGCCACCACAAGCCCATGCAGCACTACAGACTTGGGGGCAGAGTGGTTGGAAAGCTCNGACAGTAACTGGTGAGTGATCTCCACCCCACCAAATTGGGTCAGTGTTGATCTACTGGAGGGTAGGAAGGCTCTGCAGAGGGACCTGGACAGGCTGGATCAGTGGGCTAAGGCAAATTATATGTGGTTCAATAAGACCAAGTGCCAGGTCCTGGACTTGGGCCACCACAAGCCCATGCAGCACTACAGACTTGGGGGCAGAGTGGTTGGAAAGCTCCCTGGGGGAAAAGGACCTGGGGGGGCTGGTGATGCCTTATCCCTGTTCTTAAAATCAGAGCCGAACACGGTTAGAAGGGAAGAAGGGGTTTTTGCCTCAGTATTTATTTCAAGGATCCCTGGTGCACTCCATCCACATGGAACACGCCGAAAATGCACATCGAAATGCCCACCCCAAAATGCACACCCACAATAGATTGGATATATAATTATAGTTCTTACAAATTAGCATATCTATGAAAGATTCCCCAGGGAGTGAGGCTAAGTGAACTCTCCTCCCCGAAGAACCCTCCCCTGGACAGACCTATCTTTTAGTTTACAAAACGTATTTNATGCACATCGAAATGCCCACCCCAAAATGCACACCCACAATAGATTGGATATATAATTATAGTTCTTACAAATTAGCATATCTATGAAAGATTCCCCAGGGAGTGAGGCTAAGTGAACTCTCCTCCCCGAAGAACCCTCCCCTGGACAGACCTATCTTTTAGTTTACAAAACGTATTTCAGGGAGGACCTTGGTGTCTGAGGCTTCCAAGATGTTTAGTCTCCTAACTCAACAAAACCTCAAGTCTAGGAATGTAGGCTAAAAGAAACACCAAGAATACAAAAGGGTACAAAGGTATATAAAAGAGGTATAAAAGAAAAAGCAAAAAATCTTTATGGCATCACTGGTTGACATCCAGCTGATCATGAGCCAGTGTGTGGCCAGGAAGGCCAATGGCTCCTGGCCTGTATCAGTAGCAGAGTGGCCAGCAGGACCAGGGCAGGGATTGTCCCCTGTACTCAGCACTGCTCAGGCCACACCTCGAGTGCTGTGTCCAGTTCTGGGCCCCTCACTACGAGAAAGACACTGAGGGGCTGGAGGGTGTCCAGGGAAGGGCAGTGGAGACGGGGAAGGGTCTGGAGCACAAGTCCTGTGAGGAGCAGTGAGGGAGCTGGGGGTGTTTAGCCAGGAGAAGAGGAGGCTCAGGGGAGACCTTACCATGCCCTACAGCTGCCTGAAAGGAGGCCGTAGCCAGGAGGGGTCGGCCTCTTCTCTCAGGCAGCCAGCAGCAGGACCAGAGGAAATGGCCTCGAGCTGCTCCAAGGGAGGTTCAGGCTGGACATCAAGAAGAAATTGTCACAGAAGGGGTGATTAGATATTGGAATGGGCTGCCCAGGGAGGTGTTGGAATCACTGTATCTGGAGGGGCTCAAGGAAATACTGGATGTGGCACTCCGTGCCATGGTCTAGTTGACAAGGTGGGGTTCAATCGTAGGCTGGACTCCATGATCTCAGAGGTCTTTTCCAATATCATTGATTCTGTGATCTCTCCCTGGCCTTAGCTTGATCCTTGAGCCTTCTGTCCTATTTTCGCTTCCCTGTCCAGCAAAGGAGGGGAGTAATAAAGTGGCTTTGTGGATATCTGGCATCCAGCCAGGGTCAATCCAACACACCAGGTTTATTTGCTTGCATTATGTTTATTTTCTGCTAATATTCAAATGTAATTGAATGACTTGGTGATAGGGTTTCTTGAACTAGTCAAACCACATTTGATCAAGCACCTGGTCTTGAAACTCCAGCACTTTTCAAGTGTGAAAAGTCATCTTGTCACTCTGCTCATCTTTCAGTCGTGACCAGAGGACAGTGGAGATGGAAACTGAGCTGTCTTGTAGGAATGGGAGAGATTTTGTAGTTACTGATTTTGGGTGTTTTCCTTCTTCTGCACCCTTAGAACAGCGAAAGCAAGAGGTTGTGGGAATATTTTTAAAAATAAGTAGCTTTCTGCTTTTGTATAATTTTATTTCATTTACGAACTTCATGAACTCCTGTATAAAGTTTCTCATTCCTAAATATTTTTAGTTATCTGCTAAAGAGTTGTCTTCTGACTGCTTGTACCACAAACCTACCAAATCCATGAGGGTGGTAGTTGTCTTCTCTAACTATGTGCTGGGAGTTTTTTTTTTATTCTGTTTTCTCCCATTTGAACATGCCCACTTTTTATTGGTTTTAGTTATTTGCCTGAGTTATTCCTTTCTTACAGTATCTTCCCTTTAAATCCAGGTGCTGAATATTAAGAGTGCTTTAATCCTTTCATTTTCTGTTTGCTTTAAATATCTCTCTGATGCTGAGCACTGATAACACCTTAAGTAATCATGGTGTATTTGACTCTTGATAAAATGTGCCTGTTGCCACCACAGTCTTAGAAGCAGAGCTAGGAAGAGGCTAGTGTGAACTCTCTATGGGATTAAAGGAAATTCTCCAGGCTCTTCTTGTTTAATAGCAGGGGCAGAAAACCTCATAAAAAGTGCTCCCTTTGAGCTTGAGAAACTACAAAAGCTGTATAAATAAAAGTTCTTGGCAGCTGCTACATTTGGTTTCTTGTCACTAGGGCAAAGTAGGGAGAATCTGATGAGATAGTTAAGTGTACATAATACTGTGTGGTTTTATAAGGTGTTAGTTTGACATGGTTTGTTTTATACCATCTTTTCTTATTTAAGACCAATAATGGAAATCCAGCCTTATTCAGTCATTGTATGAACTTTAAAAACATTATTAAATTGATTTTTAAAGGAGTACTGTTTTACTGTTACATTACTATTACATACTGTTACATTTTATTATTACATTTTGGTAATCAGTGGCCAAATTCAAATTCAGCAGTCCTGTTATCATCAGAGGGACAATGAAAACAAGGCTGGCAGCTGCTTCTGTATCAACTGATAATTCCTGATAACTGTCTTGATGAAAACATGTATTGCCCACCTATTTTTGTAAAGCAGTTTGTAGTATATATACTTCCTTTCGTGTTGGGGGGTGATCTTGTTGGTTTGGTTTTTGTTCCTGTATTTTTTTTAATGCATACCAAGCTAGAACTTGGTTTGATGCATTTCCAGAGGTAAAAATAATGTCCTGATGAGCTTGGGCTAGGATGGCCTGCACTGGCAGTGCCTGTAGCCCTCCTGGAGAAGGCAGCCATGCCCTTTGCCTCTCTAATGGGACATTAGCCTAGAAACCATGTTGAATCTCAGATTTAATGTGGTTTGGAATAAACATAAGTGGGAAGGGGAGGCAAATAGCACTGTCTGGGGAAAGAGTGTAGGGGTGTCCTGTCAACCCACCCCCACTTAAAGGCTGGCTCCCTAGTGCTGAATGTCCAAAATTAGTGATGAGAAATCATACGTAGCTGCTTCTCTGCAAGATAATTAAATAATCTTGTCTTTTCAACAACTGGGTTTTTGTTTCTTTGCTTGTTTTTTTTCTGAAAAAAAAAACAAGCCACTTGAAGGATAGACACAGAAGGAATCTTTTCTCCACAGCAGAACTGTTTTCTAATCTGGGATGTTTTAATGAATATTAGCTGAAGACTTAAAAAGACAAAACAAATACAAATAAGTCCCATATTTTCCCTATACCACCATCATCAACATCCCCCAAAAAAATCCATCTGCCCGGTGAGCCACCAGTGAACTCAGGAGTTTTGGAGGGATGATTGGTTTTTTTTTTTTTTTTAGTCTTACTTGAGGTGCAATTTGGTTTAGTGGCAAGTTGAGAATAACATTTGTGTTTTGTGGGACTCTCTAATTATTATCCTTGGAAGAGGAAAGCCTGTGTACAACTGGCATTCAGGACAGCAAGCAGCGATGTTGATATAGAGCCTGTTGTATAATGTTATGATAGTGGTACAGGGGTACATTCCCATCTAAGTTTTCATCTGATCTGTGAATATATAAACTGTTAAGACAAAGGGAGTTTTGAGACTGATCCCTCCCTGCATTATTTAAATTTGTAAAGTGTTAGTTTGCAAAGTCTAGAGGGTAAGATCTGCTACTAGAAATATGTCTTCTGTTTGATGCTGCTCTGAGTAAATTTCACAAAATACTACAAAGGAGTTACCTATTCCAGTGTCCTGTCTGTGGTAGGGCTTCCAAAGCATTAATGCCTTCTGCAAATAATATTTCTTCTCTATTTTTTTTTTCTGGGTTCTGGCCTCTAATACAGAAAAAAACTGGACTTTTTTTTTTTTTAATGGAAGTTACAGTAGACACACAGATACTCTTTTTTCCCACAGTTTTTCAGGATCAAAGGCATCTTGAAATGTTCTTTAAAACAGGATTAACGTCACATAAAACAAATGTTAAATCTACAATAGAGTCTGACTGTTGTTCTAAGTAAGTAGGTTCCTGGCTTATTTCCTGAAGGTGCATTACTCACCCATGTGTATTCTAGATGTTAGCTCAGTTTTCTTTGATTCTGGCAAGCGTTTGTATATTTAGCCTCACCATGGAAGCATTATGGTCTGAAATCGTTTAATGAACATGGAAATGGCATGGAAAGAAGCTTGTAATATAAATGCTACTTATAGGTGGGGCAGAAATATGTCCAAGACATAGGACATATGTAGGGGGAAACCCCACACAAAACCACCCAATCAAAAAAAAAACCCTAAAATTTTTAGTATATAAATAATTTTATTATATACTTGATTTTAAATCTAGGAAGACGGTGCTTGTTGTATGATTATAGACATTGTGATAGCAATTGTACTTCTTCCAACAGGTAACATTTCAGGCTTGCAGCATTTCTGAAGCAAGGTATCTCTATGATCAGCTAGCTACGATTTGTCCCATTGTGGTAAGTACAGGACATCTGTCAGATGAACTCTTCCTTAGTGGCAAAAACCGCTATATGTAAAAAAAATAATATCCAAATTGCAAGCTCACAAATTGGGTACTCTGGGAGAAGACGCTTTTTAGGTTGCCACACGAGTCATGTTAACTATTTAATGTGCAGATGACACCACAAAACAGATGATATCTGTTCCTTCTTGGTCCTTGTGTCTATTTCTTCTCCTCTGCTCTCACTCCCACATGCATGAGACTCCTGTTAAATAGTTTTAGAATAGATTTGGGCAGTTTTTGATGAAAACAAGGCAAGCTTACTCCTTAAAACAATTTTTAATTTTTCAGCTCTGGTCTGGTGTTACAGAGGGTTTCAGCTTAAGTTGTGTAAATCTGTCCCTTTTATAGGCATGTTGTCATAAACAGCTGTTTATAATAGGAGTTATAAAAATAAAGTATCTGTCTGGTCTGGATGATGAGTAGATCCTGCCCCAAGTGAGGTATGTCCCAGCTGTGTTACTAAGGTGCTTGGCCAAACAAAAATAAAAAAAGTAAAATGATAGCCAGGTGAACTTTGGAAGTGTGCGAGCAGCATACTTGCTGATTTGTCTCAAAAATGCTTCTGCCAGTATTATTTTTGTGTTCCTTAAATGCTGATCTGTAGAGGTAAAACATTTGGAGAGTGTCAGATGCCACTTCAGGAATGGTAACCCTTCACTCAGGCGTTTTTTGGAGGTAGCAGTTGAGATACTTCTGGTTATACAGGCTTTGGCTGTACTTTAAACTGAAGTATATATACTTCAGTTCCTTCTGGACCAGCATGTCCCCTTTCCAGCGGGGTTGTATTTTGCTTTTGGTTCCTTGGCCTGTCATTTATTTTGATATCAGGCTGTTCCATTTTAGATGGCGTTGAGTGCTGCATCTCCATTCTACAGAGGCTACGTGTCTGACATTGACTGTCGCTGGGGAGTGATCTCTGCTTCCGTGGATGATCGAACGCGGGAGGAGAGAGGGCTGGAGGTAAGTAAGTCACATTACGTAGTAGGTGTCTGGGTTTCTTCAGGCAAAAAAGTTAAATCTCCTTTAGTATCAAATTCTGCTTGTGCTCATCAGAATCACGAGAGAATGTGATGGTCTTTGTGGTAAATACAGGAGAGATGGTGTAAACACTCACCTTGGTTGGACAGTTTGTATTAACAAATACATATTTTTAATTAGGTGTGGAATCCCAGTCTTCCACAGCTGGCTGAAAAGGGCCCCCTGTGATGAAACTTTCCAATTTGTGCTTGAGCCCAAAAGGCAAAAATTGCACTAGGTTAAATAGCAGGTGCTGCTGAGTAGTATAAACTAGAACTGTATGAAGAGAGCCAGGTGTCAGAACTTGAAGAGTTTCTCTAAGCAGGAATTTCCATTCAAGGCACTTAGAAAATTACATAAAATAAATTATTTTTTTAATTTACTTGAAATAATTCTTGAACTACCTATTTTAAGGGCAGCTCTAACAGTGTGTGCATAGTGAAACTGTTGGTATGTGTTTAATGCTTTCCAGGTGCTTGGGGTAATGGTATATTACATCAGGAAAACGTTTCCACCTCTAGAGAATTCTAGTCAATGTGTGATGGCTGAGTTTTTGGTCAGATAACATACATCTGCAAACAAAATAGTCATAATTCCAGAATCACTTTATATTGAGCCTATTTAAGACTCGTGCTTTTAATAATTTTAGTTGAGGCTGTAGGTTTTTTTAAATAGGATAATAATTCTCAACGTAAGTGTCATTAGTGAGCAAAATTAGGTTACATTGTTAACAAGCTGTTAAAATATTGTATTCTTAAATTATATAGCCACTGAAGAACAACCATTATAGAATCAGTAAATCCAGATATGATTCCATAGACAGTTATCTATCTGAATGTGGTGAGAAATACAATGACATTGATTTGACAATAGACAAAGATATCTACGAGCACCTAATAAAGGAAGGTAAGTGTTTGCTTCATTATGAGCAGGTTAAGAATTATGTTTGCAGTGTTTTAACATATTTTATGGTTTTGTTCTTGTTTGTAACAAACATTGTGCAGCCCTCAGAGTGACTTCTACTCAGGAATTAACCGTGTAGAGTGGTCTTCAGAGTTTTTTAAAAAGGATTCATTTGTAACAGAAACTGTCCCTAATGCATCAAACTGAGCTTCTCAAGCTGGAATTAATGTTTTATTTTTATGGAGAGAGCAGAACTGCTTTAGGAAACATGGCACAGAATGCATCAGAAAACAGGAAGAATGGCAGCCACACCAATATTCAGCTGCCATTTCCAAACAAGAACCTGTTTGGGGTTTTTTTATCTTTTTAATAATTTCCTTCCTTCCTGAAGTCATCATTTAAACTTTAACAGGATGTGGTGGGTTGAAGTAGCATTGCAGTGTTAGATATTTTCAGTCTTGTAAAAAAAATTATTTCCTAGAGCTTGTTGTGATACGTGTGATTTGTTTGTTTGAATTTTCATTTTGTAGGTATTGATCACCTTTTGGCACAGCATATTGCACACTTGTTCATTCGAGACCCATTGACTTTGTTTGAGGAGAAAATACATCTAGATGATGCAAATGAATCCGACCATTTTGAGGTTACGTTTGATTTAGAGAAATTTAATAAACATATGTATATGATTGCTTATTTTTATAATACTACTTAGTTGTATTAGCTAAGAATTTTTTCATTAATTTTTCACTTCAACTAGTTCTTTAGCATATGACTGCAGTTACAAGCACATTTATTTATTCATTTTATCTTTTGTTCAGAAGGTGATGGCTTATACTTTAAACCAAATAAAATATGAAGAGCCTAAATTACAGCTGTGTATATAAATGTTAAGGGAAACTGCCAATTTTTAAGGCTTCCTAAAACTGGTTTGTATTTTATTTATGTAGAAATCTCTCTTTTACAGCTTTAAGAAGTAATAGCTGTGGTAATATTAGGCCTTTTTAGTTTGGGATGTGACAGCCCCTCATGAAAAAATAAAGTCAGCTGCATGTCAGTCCCTTAGAGTCTTGTATGTAATACTGAACCAAAATAGCATGAGAAAGTACAACATACTTGTTCCTAGGACGGGTAGTTGCACTGTGGGCTTTAGGAAGTTATGGCACTTGCTTTGGAACCACGTCTCTAACCTGATAGACTGTTCAAGGAAAATTCTAGGATTCGAGTATGTGCTTATTTTTCTTTGATTGTATTCTAGAATGATGTGTATCTTGATTGTGACAGATTATTTCATGTGCTTTGCAGAATATTCAGTCTACAAACTGGCAGACAATGAGGTTTAAGCCGCCACCTCCAAATTCAGATATTGGATGGAGAGTGGAATTCAGACCTATGGAGGTAAGGAAGATGTCAATACATACAAGAGCACATGTCCTTTTAAGTGGAAAAGTACCGGGCATTCTGCCATCCAGTATCAAACTCCTATTACTTGTGCTGCGTTTTCTCCCCTTTGATTTGCTAGATGCAAGTGAAGTGGACAGCAGTATTTAATCAGACATGGACTGTGGGAATGTAACTGACAGGAGAATCCACTGCAGCACAGCAACGCATGCTAATGGATTTGGGGTGATGGGGAAAGGAATTAGGCTTGTATTAAAGCAGCAGTAAACAAAGCCCCATTTAGCTTCTAGAGACTGTATTTTTCCAGTACATTTCCTGGTACTGAACAATTCCACTGTTAGAGTTTTGTTTTTTCCTGAAGTGCTTTTATTCTATAGCTGTCTGTTTCTGAGCTCTCTGAATTTAATCCTTTTAGAGTGGAAATTTAAAAGCTGCTATACTCTGTAATTAGACAGAGAGCCTGAAAGGTGCAGGTTATTAGATATTCTTTAGAAACACAAGTGTGCTTTGGCGTGGAGTTGCAGGGTTGAGTTTGTTGAAGCGTGTGCGTGCATTGTGCGCTGGAAGTCCCTGCTGGTGATTGCGCGTGTGTCACCCCTCGGCGAGTGCAGCGAGTGAGCACAAGCACCAACATGAACATCGAGTCAAACTGCTCTAGACTGTCCTTGCTGTTTGACTGCTTGCATGACTGTGTTCCCGCTAAAGTAATTGAATATCTAATCCTTTCGTGTCTAGGTCCAGTTAACAGACTTTGAAAACTCTGCATATGTTGTGTTTGTGGTATTGCTAACCCGAGTGATTCTATCATATAAACTGGATTTTCTCATTCCTTTGTCCAAGGTAGGTATGAAAGATCAGATCTGTTAGAGCTAAATGTAATGGATTTGCATCAAGTCTGATTTTTATCACCTGCAAGCTGGAAAATAATTTGTGCACTTACAGAACAATCATTTTTATCTTTCAGTCAGTTTTCATCTATACCAGTACTTTGAATTAATTTCAACTCTACAGTATTAAACAAGTATTTTACTGCTGTCTCATGGAATTAAACACAGACAAATGCTGTAGGAATTTCTGTGATGCCTAGCAGTGTCTGCAGAAATGTTTTGAAATACCATTGTCACAAGGCTGTTTGGAGGGTGGGAAAGGGCATGTGTCCTCCATTTTACATGCAGGGGGAAAAAAACCTGTGGAGGTCAAAATAAAAACTTTAGACTTATCTTAATATGAATGTTGCCTGTGTCTCATGCTCTTGGTCTGTATTTTGTTTTATCTGGTGGACAGCGAAAGGAGGAGTTCAGCATGCTTAATGTTACACAGTACTTGAGTGGAAACAAATACTGCTGATTCTGGTCACAACTGTGACTTGTCTTTAGACAAAACAGCCATGCAAAATGTACTTTTTCCTTAATCTTGCCCTCACAATTGCTGAACTGTTTTGTGTGAAATTGTCCTTGCGTGTCCTCTTTCTGAGGCACTTGACCAAAAAATGTCTTTTTAGATAGCTACTCTTGCAATGTTAAAGGTAACTTAAACAAAGATCTTGTAGGGCAGAAGGCTTTTGACATTATGCTGGAAAATCCAGCATAGCCGTGGCTTTTCATAGAGTTTTTAAATTAAAACAGAGAAAAATACTGAAGTCGTAAATTTACAGTAATCAAAAGTAATCTGACATCTACAAGGAGATATCAGGGAGTTCAGACTTCATAAATAATGCAGCAATTTAGCACTTCGATCACATAATTACATTGTTTTTTGAGCGTCTCAAAAGCACAAAAATTTTAACTACCAGTTAAGAGTGAATGAGAGATCAGGTGCTGAAAGAACCTGAACAGAATCGTAGGGCTGGGGGGCTTAAAATTGCTTGAGCTTGCCAAGCAATTTGGCAGGTAATGCAACACAGAATTGCACAACCATTGGTAAGCCTGCCTCTTTCAAGTAAAATAATAGGGGGTTATGGGGCTAATCTCACACTAATCTTGGCTGTCTGATTGAATGCGGCTGAACACTCGTCAGCTGGGACTGGAGTTCTTTCAAACTTTAAAAACAGCCTGTTGTGTAAATAGGTTTCATAATATAAAATGAATTGAAAACAAAGCTTTGAAAGGTAAGAAGTAAATGAAGATTTTGCATAGCCTTTAATTAAAGGTCAGACTAAGAATTCAGTAAATCATATCTCTTTTTCTGAAGACATTATGGTAAAGCTAATGCCTGAAAGCTGTATGATGTTAATTCCCTGAGAATACACCAACCAAAGAACTTGGACAAAATCTTCCATCCAGAAAGACAGAGCAATCGTTATGTCATTTACAGAGCATATGTACTTTGTAGTTTGCAGGTCTTTGGAGAAGCCTGAAATTTAGAACTTCTTTGCTATTTAAATAAATAAATAAATAAATAAAGTTTAAATATCTAATAGATGTTTTGGAATGGAATAGATAAAATTCCCATACAAAGTTACTTGAATGCTGTTTCTGAAAGCTTGTTTATTCAGTGATAATTCTTTTAAAGACAGTGATGGTTTTGTTAATAAAAGCAGCAAACTATGGCTAGGGAAATTGAAATTTTCTTCTTCCGTGCTTATTTAAATTGTATCTAAAATATGCAAAGAAGTCTGCCAGAAGGGATGCAACCTGTTAATCATAAATGTTCCTGTGTTTTCATCCAAACTTAAATTAGCATAGCATGTTGTAACATGATACCATTACCTATTCTGCTGGAGACCGTTTCATAAAATGTCATCTATTCATGGGTTTGTCCTGGACACTTAAGAATTAAATAAAACTTACCTTCATAGCCTGACCTTGTGTGATGAAATAGTAAGAAATATAGTAGATGTTTCAACTTATGAAACCCAAATGTGAGAGTTTGGTAGAATCATACTTCCCTAAAATGTCATACATTTCTCAAATACTTTTTTTGCCAGGTGGATGAAAACATGAAGGTGGCCCAGAAAAGAGATGCTGTCCGACAGGGAATGTTTTACTTCAGAAAAGATATATGCAAAGGTATTGTATCAAGTAATCAGACTCATACCATTGTGGATGTTTAGTGCATGTCTTGCCTTTTAACCATTTTTTCCTTTCCCTTTGTCACACATGAAGGTGGAAATGCTGTTGTGGATGGATGTGGCTCTGCACAGAACGGGACAGGCACCGACACAGAGGAGTACACCTTAATGAGCATTGATACAATTATCAATGGGAAGGTCATAGCCTCTTCTACCTGGAACACATTCTATTCTCCCCTCCCAGAAACCAGACTTTGTGTGTTTTATGCTGATTCTGTTCTCTTACATAGGAAGGAGTCTTTCCTGGTTTGATCCCAATTTTGAATTCCTATCTTGAAAACATGGAAGTGGATGTGGACACAAGATGCACCATCCTAAACTATCTGAAGCTAATAAAAAAGAGAGCCTCTGGTATGTTTGGCATTTTTGGACATTGACTTACTTGGTATTTTTGTACTTTCAGTTGGATAAAACTGATGGCAGCTGTGGATGTCTCATTAGCTGTTCAGTCATTAGAGCAAAGGATTGGAGTGTGTTCTCTGGCTTAAATCTTGTCTATTTTTGATTTGTAATGTTTAGTCATCCATTTTAGAACTTAAATTAGGAGTAACTGATAGAGTAACAATCATGTTTTAGAGGGTAGTATGTGCCCAGTCCTCAGTTGTGCTTTTCAACACCATTTACTGCTGCTTTCACCATTTACTGCTGCTTTTGCCACTGTATTGTCCACTTTGCAGTAATTTAAACACACACTAGTCCACTTTGCCCTGTCACTTGAGTGTTGTAAGAGTATTTGAGGCTGGGTCTGATAGCTTGCCTGGTATTATTGGTGTGACTCCAAAGCTTGCTGCTCCAAAGCATTAATAAGTCTAAACTCAGGTCTGCTAGACCATGGGACCTAGGCTTTAGCTCACTGATAAAAAAGTCCTTCCATATGTAGTAGAACTCCTTCAAGGCAGAGCAGAGCAGACTCTTCCACTTTCTTTCCCACGTTGCAATGTTCTTCAGGACAGGTGTATAATGACTGTTTATGTTTCTTCTTAAAATGCAGCAGGATAATGAGTAAAAGAGGCTAAACTTAATCCAGAACTGTGTGCTTAGCTCAGTCTGCAGCAGCTTTTTAATTTTTTCTGTGTAAATAGTCTTGCATTGATGTAAATTTAGTTAGATGGCTAATTTTAGCCTCATAAATCAAGGGGGTTTTTTCTTCCCCTCCTCCAGTTTTAACTTAAAGTGTTGCATTCCTTTTTAATTCTTGAAAATTGCTGTAGAAGCTTTTAGGTAAAGACCTTTCTAAAGCTGAGGTGGAAATCGGGATTTTGTCTTCTCTAGTACTTCACTACTTTAGCAGTTCTTTGGAATGGTAACATGTTTTTAAATATTCCCTTGGCCGTTGTTTATTTTCCCCTTCAGAGAAATGCTGTTGAAAAAACAAGGAATGCATAAGTCTAGCATTGTCTTTTTCCTAAGGCCTAGTGACCTGGGTCCAACCCCAGATGCAGGAGTTCCCCGCCAAAGAAAAGCTTTGCTACCTGGTACAAAGTTGCAGTCAGTTGCAAAAGTCAGCTCCTGTATTTACACAGACCTAAAAGCTTTGAGAGTAGGTAGATAAGAGTCTAGGGTTTATAGTTAGCTGTTAAGAATTTATGAAATGACTTTTAAATGAGGCTTCTTAAGAACTAGAATTCACAGAATAAAAAAACATTAGGTATTGTATTACTGTGCCACGTTATTTCTCAGTTTTGAGCTTTGGATTATTCCAGTTTACTCTTGATATTAAATCAAGTTTTCCTGATCTGCAGCCTGTTTACAATGAGTCATATGCACAAAGAGTGGCCATTTTTCAGATTTCGCAAATGGTGAACACAGCACTCAGGAGTTAAGACCACTGACACCTTAGCTGCTGTGGCTGTAACCTTACCCTGGCATCATTCATTTGAGCTTCAGTCACATCCTCTCCTGCAGCACAGCAAGGCATTATCCTCCTGGTCTCTGTCTGGCTGGTGTGTGACTGCCACCACTCAGTGAGACTACAGATTTGCTAGGCAGGCAGCAGCTGCTGACCACCACCAAATACTATTGAAAACAGTACTGAGGTAGCAGCATCCAGCGGTCCTTGTCATGGTGTGCTCTCCTGGCTGCCTGCAGTGCAGTAATCACAGAGCTTGATGAGCATTCAGAAATGCAATTTCCATGATCTTTGCCTTACTTTTCTTGAAGTAGTCACACTTCCGGTCCCCCTAAAGTCATACAATAAAAAATTACACAGCTCTACTTTATGCTTTTTGAAAAAATTAATTCTGTAATTTTTTGTGTTTAAGTGCTCTTCACAGTTCCTCCATGATGCACCTTCTAGTTCTGTGTTGTAGGATCTTGTTCGTCTGCTCACTTGTCATCAGCACTGATAACTGTGCAGACTTCTCCAGCATATTGTTGCTCCTGAACTCAGAGCTGGCTTTGTCTTGTCTGTCGTTGCCTGAAGGTGTCTGACGCCTTTTGCCGGTTGCGGTGCCTCCCGCAGTTCGTAGCTCAGGTGCCGGCTGTGCGGGCAGTGCGGGTGTGCCGGGTACCGGGACGAGCAGGGCCGTGCCGGGGCTGCCTGGCCGCCGGGTGTCTGTGTCGGTGTGCGCCGATCCGGGCGGCTCCCGGATCCTCCTCCTCCTCCAGCGCTGACGCCTGCACGGCCCGCACTTCAAACACGCGTCTCTTCTCAGGCTTTGCTCAGCTCATCTCCTGACTCCACTGACTTCCTTGCAGGCCCCCTGCTTCTCGTTGGTGTCAGAAAGTTTTCATGTTGAGTTTTTAGTGCCTTCAACAAATAAAGCCCGTTGGGTAATTTTTTTTCTGCCCTCTTATGTAGAAGTGTAAACTCTGGCCTCATTCCTTTAAAACATTACTTCTGGTTTCTGAAACACATTTTGATTTCTAGTAACCTTTTTTATTCTGCTTTTCTTTCCTGTACTTTTTGCAATTTTTCTGATCTGTGTTCATGTACATGTGTTCAAAACCATTGCTAGGATATTTTTAAACAGTGTTGGATTCTTTTTTGTTTTTATTTTGTGCTCCTTCATGCTTTCTCTAACTTGATTCCTCTTGCCATTTATAATATTCTTAAACCAAAGACTTCTGCAGTGGAAGCCCTTGACTCCTTTCACTCTCACAATGAAGCTGATGTTCCAGTTGCTAGCCATGAAAGTTTTTCTAGGCTCTTTGAGCATCCCATCAGCCCATCTTAATGTCTTAGTGTCAGAGTTGCCTTAAACTTGTAGTAGTTAAGGTTTGCTTGCACATGCTGCATTCAGGAGCAAGATTCAGCAGCCTGGACACTGGTGTCCAGCCAGCGCCCAGCTGCTACTTCACAGGGGTACCAGTCTCCTGCAAGTGGTGTGTGTCATTCAGTGACCTTGTACAGAGGTGCTGGGGACCCTTAGGTACCTGCTGACCAACCCAAGAACTGTGTAGTGGAGGCACTGTGTACAAACCAGAAGTTTGGTATCATTTGGAACCAGCCTATGTTTTGCTAGAGTCGCTGCCAGAGGGAGAAAGAATAGTAAGCTGAAGTTGACTGATCAAAACTAGCAGCTCAGTTGGATGGATGAACTACAAAATTATTTTATATAAATGTAGTAGTGCAGAGGTGTCTGTTGACTCATCTCAGCCAGATTCTCTGTTAAATGTTTAAGACCTTTTGCTATACAATCTGTTGGTAGCGCCTCTTCCAGTTGCTACTTCTCTCTGCATTATATGATTGAAACATCTGAAAGTTTGAAAATCACACAGATAAGTGGCTTGTAGACCATCAGGGATATGTCAGCTTAATTGTGCCTGCAGTTTAGCCATATTAGAAAACCAAAAAGTATAGGAACGTGTTTCTCATGAAAGCATGTGCTACTCATTGTGTACATAGTGCAGGTGTTGTACTGGTAAATTAGATGTATAAACTGTGAAATTTAACTTCCTCTTGCCCACAGGAGAATTAATGACAGTTGCTCGATGGATGAGGGAATTTATCGCACAGCATCCAGACTACAAGCAAGACAGTGTGATAACTGATGAAATTAACTACAGCCTTATGTGGAAATGCAACCAAATCGCACAAGGCCAGGCAGAGTGTCCTGAACTATTGGGGGTAGGGTTTAATAAGAAACAAAGTGGAAATAAAACTGACTCTTTGTAATGAACGAATGAATGAATGCTTCTTAAATAATAAAAAGTTTAAGCCTTTTAGCAAAGCACTAGCAAAGATACTGTGAATCTGGTACAGTTTCATGGTGTGAAGACCAAAACAGGGATACTGCACTATAAAATGGGCCAATCTGCCTAAATACGCAATTAAGGCATCCTAAAATAGGCATATTCTTATTGTTAAGGTTTATACAATATACATGTAAATAGTAAAATATTTTTATGATTAACATCAATGTATTTTAATAACATTGTAACTAAAGTTATTGTGAATTAGCTTGTAACTTTTTTATGCTTAATATAGAAAGAAAAATTGTCCTGAAGAGCTTTGTAAATGTAATGGTACTTGTATATTATATGCATTCCAGTTACTGAATGTTTACTATAATTTTTTTAACCTGGAATGTGCTAAGTAATTTACCTTATTGTGTAAGAAAAAAAAAATCCTTCTGGATCTACCTGAATCACTGATACTTCTTCCTTCCATTTGGGTTTTGAAAGTATGTAAGAACAGACAAATATATGTGCATCCCAGCTGTTAATCTTATAGCAGTTTCTCAGTTGCCACAAGACCTGCATCCATTTGTAAAGTGTAAAACTCAGAGGAACAAATCTGTCTTTATTCAGATAATGTAAGTCAGCCTGCCTGCAGATGCACAGTTATTTTCTTCCCCTCTGAAATAAGCTGTATGCTTATGTCTCAGTTCAGAAATCTGCCCTATGATTTCACAAAAAAGTAGTAATGGGAGATGTGTCGAAAGAGAGGAGGAAATGAGAGCTGGACCTCCAGCTCTCTTCACAAAGGAACCAGAGATACCTGCTCTGGACTTCAGCCTGCTTGACTGCTCTTCTCCCACATTGCTGGTGTTCCCATAGTCAACAGTGACTGCAGCACAAAACCAAACTTATGTCCATTCTTCCTAAAGATTGAGTTTCTCATTTTGTCATTTTGTTAATTATGAATATTTTTGTCAGCATGTTTGTTTCCTGTAAGGTAATTTATGTAGGTGGCTGGGGTTACCTGCATAGCTGTAGTTATGGACAACGTAATCCCCTCTAGAAAACAGTTTAAAGAGAAATTTTGGAATGCACTGATCCTTTGAATTGGAAGCTGGTGCTGGGAGTGACTGTAAAGTATTTAAATTCAGCCATTGCATCTGTAAATAAAGCAAACTTAAGGGGCCTTTTTGATTTAGCTTCTTAACTCATTTCTAGAAGTGAATTGCATTAGGGGTAGAAGATGCAAAGCTAAATGAAAGCATACATAAATACCTAAGATGTAATGATTTTCTTCAAAGAACTAATGGAGAAACTGCAGTGAGAGGTGCACTAAGAAGAAGCTTTTATGTACTGAATTACACTTTGTTCTGTGTTCACAGGTGTGCTTTAGAGAATAAAAGAATGCTTTTTCTGCGGTGGTGAATTTGTTTTAATTAAGGTGTAGGCATATGCTAATTTAGTTTCTGTAATAAGGAAATAAAAATAAAATTTGCAGTATGTGTTGGTCACTTGCATGACTTGAACCCACATTTTCAGATTCAAAAAAGGAGGAGTTGCATACCTGGCAAGAAAAAATCACCCAGACTCACTTTGTTCATAGTGGAGCTTTTCAGGGCTCAGACAAATGGTCTGCCACTCCTACAGCAAAGAAGTCCTTACTATTGTCAAGGTAGCATCTGTCTGATTGCACAGCATGAGCCTCTGTGCTTTGAAGAACCCTAAAAATAGTTAGAATGCTTTTCTGCTGGTACTGCATCAATACATGTCCTTCTTCCCTTTCAGTTGACTTTGACTCACCCTTCTGGCAGACTATGTGTCCTGTGAGAGAACATTTTGTCATGATGCCGTAAAAGTTGTGGCTGGAAGTCTCCCTCCTGACTTCCGTGCATATTTCCAGAAGGGATGAGTGAGATCAAACAGAGCTGCTGCTGTTTTTTGAGACATGTATGGTTGCAGTGTCTAAGCATCTCATATTCACTAGGTGAAGAGTTGAGGTATGTGATCCAGCCTTTTTTTACAGTGTCATGAAGGCTCTCACAGGGCAAACCAGAGTTGCTGCAGGGAGAGGGGGCAAGCTTTGCCACTAGTTTTGAATACAGCTTAGAGCTACCTCTATCTGTGCCCACTCTGAGGTAGAGAAGCAAACCCACCTCAAGCCCTGGCTGACCTTTTGCAGAGAGCATGAGAAACTCCTTTGGGCTATGAATTCAGGACTTTGGTCCTGCAGTCATGAAGTGCTTTCATAGAAATAATGACCTTTCCAACAATCATGTGAGCAAAGGGAGGGGAAGAAGCATTAGGCATGTGAGGTGAATTGTGATTGAGTCCTTGTCCAAAGACTTTAACTGTATATCAGTTACTGCACTTTCAGTGATCATTGTCTTGGTCCCAGTTCATCCCCAGTAACATGCTTCATTGCCTTCTACTCAGTTTTCAGCTAGGAGATCCCATTGTGATCTCCAGAGGTCTTGATACTATGAATTCTGATGCCAGTTTTCTTTTGAGTCAGACTACTTACATTCAAGTGTCTTTACTTCTGGATTATTGTAGCCATGCTGTTACAATGGCCTACATCCTTAAAATGTGTCTCCCTTTTGTGCGTGCACAGAGCTCTGCAGGCAGCTTGCCTTCCTGGGAGTATTGCAAACCTGCTTCAGCCTGGGTTCCTCTCTCCACAGAGCCACAGGTCCTGCCAGGAGCCTGTGCCATTGTGGATTTCCCATGGGATCACAGCTTCCTTTGGATATCCATCTGCTTCACTGGGGGTTCTTCTAGGAGCTGCGGGTGGATCTCTGCATCCCCATGGTCCTTCATGGGCTGCAGGGGCCCAGCTGCCTCCCCATGGTCTGCACCACAGGCTGCAGGGGAATCTCTGCTCTGTCATCTGAACACCTCCTCTCCCTCCTTGTTCTCTGACTTTGGTGTCTGCAGAGTTTCTCACACATACTCTCACTCCCCTCTTCCAGATGAGTGCTGTTGTGCAGTTTTTTTCCTGCTTAAATATACTATCTCAGAAGTGCCACCACTGTGGCTGGTGGCCTCAGCCTGGGCCAGCAGCAGGTCCATCTTGGAGCAATCTGGCATTGACTCTGTTGAACATGGGGGAAGCTTCCAGCAGCTTCTCACAGAAGCCACCCCAATAGCCCCTCCAATACCCAAACCTGGCCATGCAAACCCAATACAGTGTTCCCTGGAATACGATTCCCTTAGAAACAGGAAACTCCTTGTAAGATTCTCCTAGTCAGGTAAAGTCAGCAAGGCTTTGCAGGCTATAGCGCTTTCTGCCCATTCCCTCTCAAGTATGAGGATTCACTCTGTACAGCAGTGGGAGCAGTAAATGTAAGTTCCTACAGCTTGTGTAGCTGTGGGTCCCAGACGTTCTCTGCTCCCACTGCTTTGCCTGCAGCCCATGGTGCTGCTCAGGCATGACTGCCCAGCGTGAGCACATTTCCAAAGAGAAGCCCACCTAGTTTCTGGTAGGACTTTATCAAACGTTTATTCCAACCATATTGGCAAATTATATTGGCGATTGTTTCCTGAAAATGTACCTGGTTTTATTGACACCCTCCCAACTAGGTTGTGTAAACTAGGGGAGTGTAAAAGCTGTAAGGTGGGTAGCCCTGAAGCCTGCAGAGCTGCAGGCAGCACTGCTGAGCCAGACTCCACTTTTGGGTGTGGGTCGTTCTTGCTGAGATACCACTGTTGTGAACAGAAATAATGAGGTCTCCGCTAGCCTGATACCTGGCCAGAGCCTCTGGCAGACTCCGGGTGCTGGCAGCAGCCCCACGGAGCGCCCTGCAGCTGCGGGGAGTCCTGCTGCCTGCACCGCTCACCCTGCCATCCCTGCTCCAAGGGCTTAGAGACGGGCGGGGCAGCATCGCCTCTCCCTTTGAACAAAGCAATGTCTTTCCAGAAGAAAAGCGTAACTGTAAATGCTGGCTATGAATGGAACAACTGGGCAAGATATTATGGCTTACGTTAAGAAAGAAGTGGCTGTAAACTCTTTTCTCAATCTTAGAAAACAATGTTAATTTAGCTGTTGAATTTAATCATGTATCTTAAAGTTACTCCCAAGTTAACACCCCTGTGACATGGCACAAAGGAAAAACTAAAATCATGCTGACAGTGAGAAGGTAAAAAATAAATTTTCCTTCACTTCACAGTGAAGGAAAGTTAAGGTCATACCCAGAGCCACATTGTGCTCAAAAAAAGTGTTGGTGCATGATGGCTCCTCATCATTGACTTCTAAGAGTTAGTTCTGACAAGGAAAATACTACTTTATAAAATATTTAAGCAACAACAATTGCGCTTACTCTGGTAAAAGTCCAAGCTCCTATTAAATGCAATTAGATCAAAAGTAAGCAGATTTTTATCTGATGGTACAGGATGATGGTACAGATTTTGATGAAAGATCTTACAGAGTGCCTTACTATCAGTGCCTTGACTACAGCCAGTCTGCGTGGCAGTGAGGAGTTGCTTGCTGTGTGTTGCTCTGGCAGGTCATATTCAGAAAAGGTGGCTGGGGGCAGGGAGGAGGAAAAAATGAAGGAGAGAAGCCTATTACCATCCTGAGAGGTTCCATTTTCTCCCTACTCTTTGATTTGTGCTGGGGAAGTATCTGTGCCAAGTTCTCCAGCATTTTTCAGTTAGGTTTCTTCTTTCCCTTCAACCATTTTCTAGCTTGGACTATATTCTTTCCAGTCTGTTCCCATCCGTGCATGCACAGGCAGAGCTGGACATCTCATCCTTGCCAGCTTACTCACAACACGGGCATTCAGAGGCCAAGAACTTGGAGTGTTTTTCTTGGCACTGTAAGGGACTGGGACTCCTTGCCCAGAGACCGTCACACAGCTGCCTAATGAAAAACAGGAAAGCCTTCCAGCAAAAAAAATACCTCTCTGCTGAGGGGAAGCAAGGCTTGGCATCACCCGCATTTCCTACCTTTCATCCCACTCTGCAGTGTTCCTGTGATCCCACTGGCATCAGCTACAGGCATCTAAAGAGCAGTAGGACGGAGGATGGCATGGGATGTTAGTGGAAGCAGACCAGGCTGGCAGCCAGCTCTCCAGACCCCCCAGACTGTGGAGAGCAGGAGATGTGGCTGCTGTACGCTGTCTCAGACACAAACTGGACCACTGAGCACAAACCACTTCTGCCTGTGATTTCTCACCAGAGAACCAGAGCAATGCAATATAAACTCTGATGTGATTCCTGGGCTTCGGCAGTGTGACCGTTGCCAGCAAATTTAAATAACCCTAGCACAGAGAGCAGAAAACCAGGCAAGGTCCTCGCTGGGGTGTGCTCAAGGCGCGGGGATGAGGTCGGACGAACCTCATTGCTAAGCCCAGGGCGAGCCCTAGGTGTCCTCCTAAGGTAAGAGGCATTGCAGTTAGCTGGGAAAAAAACCCAGCTGTTCTCGGCAGAATAAAGGGAAAAGGAGCCAGATCCACAGCGCTATTCCAGGTCCAAATTCTCAGTGGATTTATGCCCAAATTGCTACTCATGGGTTTAGCCCATGAGCTCCTCCCGGTGGGGTCAGGCAGCAGAGCAGCGGTGATTCCACTCCGTCCCTGCTGCATTCCCACTGGGAAGGGGCAAAGGGCAGCTGAAGCCAGTGGTGGGGCTGCCTGGGGACACCCCAGCTGGGAGCCCTCCAGGCAGATGTGCCCTGTAGGTGCCCTACAAGCAGGGCAGACCCCTGTGTGTGTTTAAAGGGCAGTCCAGACCAGCCTGTCCCGTTCCAAGCTTTGACAGCAAAACTGCCATGGTCTGAATTAAGACATGTAACATCCCAGTGCTTCCGGACATGACACATCCTGAACAACCACGTGAGGTGAAGAGGTGAATTCCCCTCTTAAATGCAGTTTGCTCTTGCTCTTAAAATAATAATTTCTAGACAACAAACTTAACTCACTGTTTTAAAAAATCTGTCCAGGCCTCCTCAGACAATGGCACAAAACAATATATTTCAGATTTTTGTCTTTTTTCCTTTACTTCCAGTGCAGCCCAACTGGTACACATCCCACAGCTTCTTGTGGGGGAGGGATGTGGCCATTTCCAGAGCTGCATGTGAAAAGCAGAGCTCCAGAAGGGAGTGCCCACATATCCCTGGAAATTCATTCTGACTTTCCACTTCCCACTCATCACAGCACATGTGGTGTCATCAGTGTCTGACCATTCTCACTCAGGCCACAGAGACTCAAAGAGGTGGGGGAAAGTAGCCAGGCATCCCGCTTCAGTCCCTCTAGCTGTGATTCTGGCTTCCAGAAACGTGGTATGTTTGGCCTTGCCTTTAACTGGTAAAGTGTGATGCTTGCCCTGAACCCCAACACAGTGCTAGGACAAAACATTTCTCATCCTACCTCAGAAAATCAAAATCCACAGAACAGAAAGGAAACTAAGAAGATTACAACTGTGCAACAAGAGTATCCAGGGAAAACCCCTGCAGGCTGCTGTGTTTCTCACTGAGTGCTTTCTGTACTCGTCTGTTTGTACAAAGCTCTGTATTAGTTTTCAGGATACAGCACAGCAAGCTTCTCTCCAGGGGAGAGGAACACTTCCTCCAGGACTATGCTGTCCGGAGGGGATCATCTGCCAGGCACACCAGTTTTCAGGACATCAGCAAAATGGTTAACTGTTTCCAGCTCTGCTTTCATCCTGAAAGGGGGGAGGGGGTTATCTCCTTTTGTCCTGATGCAGCCAACAGAGTTTTTTAGTGTGTCAAAACTTTGGTGCCAAGCACATTTGCTGGTGCAATGACATGCTACAACACC
Source organism: Daphoenositta chrysoptera (assembly GCA_013397915.1). Classification (NCBI taxonomy): domain Eukaryota; kingdom Metazoa; phylum Chordata; class Aves; order Passeriformes; genus Daphoenositta; species Daphoenositta chrysoptera. The sequence goes on along the minus strand of VZRO01003923.1, from coordinate 187,861 downwards.
TCACAGCTGACATATGGCAACCAAAGGCACAATGTGGGTCTAGAAGTGCCCACAGGATGATGTGAGGTGGTGAGTCTGATGCTCTAATTACAATTAAAATGTAAAGCATGATAATAAATTTTATCATCAAACTGCACTGTCTTTACAATTTTTCCTCAGCTTGGCCTAGAGTTTGAGAGAGAAGACATAGTGACAGCCTTGCACACCCATTTCCTATCTTTTATCATCAACAAATACACAGCGTGTATAAACTTGGTTTGTCCTACTACTTCCTTGTAAACAACTTTTACTGGTGGAGCCCACTGGCTCAAAATCAGCTAGATTGGAGATTCTCCAATACCTGTCATGAAAAAACACCTCTGGGTGTGTCCTGGGACACCACAGGTGGCATGTGACTCCAAGAGGACATTACCGACAGTGCTGAAATCACTGAACACTAGTGCTGTGTCTTCATGGCATACCTCCAGCTGGAGATCAGCAGCTATGGCAGGCCCTACAACAGGAACTGGTGATTTAGCAGCTACTTTCAAAATCTCTTTCAATGGGGCAGGAAACGCTGACATAACACCAAGTTCTCAGTTTTGTAACTTCCCTGATGACTTCTGTGGAGATAGGAATGGGAAAAAGATCTGAATCACATGTACCCAGCATATCCCAGCTTCTCTGTCCTAGTGTTTCCAGGAGCTCTGCCTGCTCCAAGAAGCATAGCTAAACCTAGTCAAGAGGAACTGCAAAGATGTTTTCCAGGGAAAAAGGCTAGCTTCATCATTACTTCCCCCTCTGCCAGCCTTACCTTCTCCTTCAGTACCACACCCTTCCTGCCCCCTCCTCTCCCCAGATAGCACATCTCCATGGTTGAGCCTCCTGTCTGACCGACTCCTTCTTTCACTCCTGAGTAAGCTCTGCCTCCTGATTTTACCCTGCCTGCCTGCCCCTCTGCAGCTCCATGTCAGCAGCTCCACACCCGTAGGATGCAAAGTGGGAGGCTGTGTCTGCTTCCACAACCCAGGTGGTGGAAGAGACAAAAAACCTGGAAAGCTGGGCACAGGCATGAGCCACACAATAGCCCTCTTAAAATGCTTTGTTGCTTAACATCACGAAGGAAGACTCTGCAAGGCTTAGGCAGCCTAGACTTGAGGACTGAGTGCACAAGCTACAAGTTTGTGTGTAGCTTTTTCTGTCCATGGTTAATGAAAGAAAAGAAAGGAATAAGGAAAGGAGGGAAGTGCTAAGGAGCTCCAGTTTGTCCAAGTTCAGTTTATCTGGCAGCTCAGATTTCAGTATGGGCAGAAGAAGGCAGGTCTGGTCTAGAGTGTGAGTTCTAAATCATCTGCAAGGAGACAGGCAAAGGAAATTCTGCTTTTATTCAAAGACAGGAGAATAGACAGCTGAACTGGAGACCAGTGGGACATATAGGAGTGAGAAGCTGACAATAACCCACCAAAGGGTTAACACACCTAATAAAATGAGATGACAGTCAGGAGGCAATCTAAGAGTGGGCAGAACAGGAAAAAGTCAGAGAAGATGTAGATAGCAGGGAAAGTTTAGCAATGTCTCTGAAACCTGATGGTCCAGGCAAGATAAGTCTGGCATGTAACTTGGGATGGAAGGCCTTTTTGTGTTCACAGAATTTTATCTTTAAAAAAAAACTCAAAAAAAAAAAATAATTCACTAATTTTGAGCCACTCCTTCCATCAAGTGATTGCCAAGGAATGCTTTCATATTCTTACCTCATTAGCTTTGGCACACAGAGAGACAGGCAGGGACTTCTCTGTGTCTGGCTACCGTGGAACCGGTTTTGGACATGCAGCTGGCAACCCTCTTCTGGGCTAAGAAAGCCTAGCAATTCCTTCTTCCCAAGAAAAGCTGGGGGTTCCATCCTCCCTCTGCTTCTTTCTGGGTGGCAGATAGAAACCAAAAAGAATGAAGCATCACTGAGGTAAAACAGGAATGGCCTCAGTTGAAATGTCAGGACTTGGTGCTGAGGAGAGGGTGAGGCTGGGAAGCAGCTGGGTCCAACATGACAAACGCTCACACTGCTAATGGCTGTGAGCCATGGGACAGCAGGGGAAGCTTTACATTGCTTGTGCCACTCATCCTAACATGAACTCAGGCTTTTGCACACTTACAGCAATGTTTTGTCTGGATCAGGAGTAATAAAAGTCCACTTATGGTGACACTTCTTTCCAAGATGGGTTGAGGCATCAGACCCTTGCTCATTTATTGTCCACTGCTAGGGTCTCAGCTCCAGACTCCTCCCACATTTGACCTCCCAAGCTTCCCAGGAATCTCAGCACACACCTCTCCAGACAGAGGGGAGCACCAAGACACCTGTGTAGGTCCAGTCACTGACCAAACCAGCAATGCTCAGGACTCAGAGGGACTCAGTCTGGAATGAAAGCAACAGGCTATCCACCAATTGCAATAGTGGTCACTTTTGTTTTTCAAGAAGGGCTTAGCTTCAAAGTTACTATGAGACCCTTGGGGTTAGGGCACTTCTCGGAAAGTGGAAGTTACGTGGTCGTGCTTCTTGGGCGTGAGTCACCTTCTCAGGCAATGCTCCAAAATCTCTGGCTTCTGGCCAGTCCATAATCTCCTCTAGGACTCCCGGGAAATTGGGTTTTCCCATTTGAACTTGTTGTGTAATCAGTGCTACCCAGTTATTCCATGTAGCGCAGGTTGTGTGCTGTGTTGAGGGCAGTTTCCTTTAAACACCCAGGGTAGGACAGGCAATTGCAGTGCCAAGAGGAGACACGCTTCTGTCCCAACAACTTCTGAGGCAGCTCACACCCCCTCACAGGCTGCTAATACTGCTTTTTCAGCGGGAGTAGAGTGGGCTTCTGATCCTCAATAACTCCAGCTCCAAAACCCTAATGGTCAACCTTGGGTTTCTCCTGAGGTCCTTTGCCGGAGGCTCCAGGTGAGACCCTGCTCTCCAGCTGCAGTGCAGTGTATATTTTGCATGGCTGGTCCTGTCCAAACAGGCCCAAGAGCTACTGAAGGAGTTATTTCCTGTTTGATTAAGGCTCAAAGGCCTTCTGTTGCTCAAGGCCCCACTCAAAATAGTTCTTCTTCTGGGTCACTCAATAGAGGGGGCTCACAAGATGACTATAACCTGAAATATGCATTCTCCAGAACCCCAAAAGGCCAGAAAAGCTGGTGTTTCCTTCTTGTTAGCTGGTTGAGACAGTCAGTTCCAGGTGACCTGGACACCCTTCCAAATGAAAGCAAATTGTGGCCTGCACTCTGCTGCCAGAGGGATTGAGAAAAATGCATCAGCACTATCAATTGTGGCACCATTTGGCTGCCTTTGAGTTCACCTCACATTGCAGTTCCAACATGTCTGTTATGGCAGTGCTCAGAGGCAGCATGATTTCATTCAGGCCATGGTAGCCTTCTGTCAGCCTCTATTCCCCGTTAGACTTTGGCACTGGCCATCTGGGGCTGTTGAAGGGTGAGCAGGTCCTGCTGATCCCTCCTTAGCTCTCCAGTCGATTAATTAGTTCATGGATGGGAGTTACACAGTCTCAGCTGGCTGCCTTTGACTCCAGCTCATACTGAAGTTCCAACGTGCCTGGTAGGGCCGCGCTCAGAGGCGACGTGGGTTCATTCAGGCCACGAGAGCCTACTCTTGGCCACGCAGCCTGCGCCTGGGGCTTCCCTTCCCTCTGACTGGGGCAGGAGAGGACTGATCTCTTGGGCTGCCCCTAAAAGCTGGGGTGTGGGCTCATAGGCATGAGGAAGCACCCAGAGTTTTTTCTACATTTCGGAGCCAGGAGGACGCCATCTCTATGGTTGGTCTATCTGTTTGTGGGTAATACAGTGCTACCAAGCTGCTGGAATATGATGCAGGGCACTTTGAACCACCTTCCTCCACATGGTCATAGTGCAAAGGGCATCCTCTGAATCTTCAGGGACCCTGTCACTTTTTAGTTCACTATAGACAATTTCCAGCACTAATACTTCTCTCAGGTACTGGATACCTTCATCTGCAGTGTTCCACTTCCCTGGGGATTTCACAAGATCTTCCTTAAATGGATATCTTGCCCTCATGCTTGAGAGAAGCCATCTACAGAAGCTGCAAATTGCTCCTTCTTTTCCAATTTCTCTTTCAATTTCCTGATCTTAAGCAAGGGATCCCAGCTCTTGGGCTTCATGACCTTTTAACTACTGACTGTCGGCACCACTATCCCAACATCACAGCAGCCATGCAGAAATCCACTCACCTGGCTGGCGGCTGTAATCTTTCCGCAAGTTTTGAAGTTCTGATGAGACCAGGACTGAGTAACTTTGGTTTCCTGTTTGATCTGCCTCACTCCATTTGATTTCTTTGTTGAAGGGACCTGCTCCTTGATCTAACCCCTCGTTACATATCGTTACTTCCCCTTCTTCTTCTGCTTCTTCTTCCGCTGCTTCTGCTGCTTCGGCTGCTCCTTCTTCCTCCCTTACTAATTGGTGGTATGGGCCTGTAACTCACCTTGTTCATTTTTTGTTTTCACTAGTGGAGCAATTACTGCAGTTGTGGTAGTTTGAGCCCCTGTCTCAGCCATAGTGTCCTCAAACGCTGTTTGGGTTCCTGCCTCAAGTACAGTCCTCAGAGAGCACTGTGCAGTGGCTCAACAGGCACACGCCAGGCTCCCATACAGGGTGAGCAGCTGCTGGTTTTCACTGGGGTGGGCAAGGCACTCTCCTATCAGTTGACAGGTCAGTTTGTCAGAGTTTATTATCTGTTCAGGTGTAAAGTCCTAGGTAATGGGAGGTGATAACCGCCCTAAAAACCTGCCCAAATCCTTCCACAAACCCTGCCACCCAGGAACTGGATGCTCAGAGCACATCTCAATATCTCCTCATCTAAAGATTGTTTTCTCTTACACCAGGATGATGCTGGATTCCATGAACTCCATAGCGTACCAACAGTATTAGTTAGTATTATTAACAGTATTAAGCAGCTTGCATAAGGATGGGCAAAGCCCATGGGAGAGTGCACTATAAAAGCATTCACATCAATCTCAGGCAGGGAGAAGGAGGCGTATTCCCTCATTGTCCACAGAAGATAGCTCACCCCCACAAGGCCATCAGTGTAAGGGCAAAGCACAGAGCCATTGTTTCTGTTAGCATGTTACCAAACTCAGCAAAATAAAGAGATAAGCAGTGCAGCTGACAAACTCAATGTCCTGCACTGGAGCTTGCTACTCGATAACCACTATTTACTATTTACTATAGCATGCAGTAAATAACTGCCTTTATCTTGCCCGACGTTTGGTCGCCAGAAAAAGGACCATAGTGTGTTGACCATGGCTGGGTGCTTGGGGCCCACCAAGCCACTCTATGACTCCCCTTCCCAGCGGGACAGGGGAGAGAAAATAAGATGGAAAACAACTTGTACATTGAGATAAGGCAGTTTACTAAAGAAAAAAAAAGAAGTGAATGTTTGCATGTGCATAAGCAAAGGGAAAAGTCAATCTCTACTTCCTATCAGCGAGCGATATTCAGACATTTCCCAGGAAGCAGGACTTCAGCACATGGAATAAGGCAAACATTACAGAATAACAAATGCCACCCCCCCACACCCCGTTCCTCCTCCCTCCCTTAGCTTTTAGATCTGAACTGTCATCATATGGTATGGAATATCCCTTTGGTTAATTGGGGCAGCTGGCCTTGCTGCATCCCCTCCCAGGATCTTGCCCACTCCCAGGCCCTTGATGGGGAGAAAGGGATGTTGCAGGGACAGTGCTGCTCAGCAGTACCCAAAAAACAGGTGTGTTATCAACACCTTTCTAGCCACCAATGCAAAGCACAGCACTGTGAGGGCTGCTAAGGACACGTGAACTCTATCTCCGTCAGACCCAATAGAGACGCGCTGCTGCCTCTGAGGGTTTACATACACACAGTCTCCACACAGAGTGCCTAAACCAATTCCTTAACATAGTTTTTAAAGAGTCTCTGGTGTAGAGAGAGGAAAGGATGGAAAATCTCCATCCTTTTTATTAGACTTTGCTACCACAGAGAACAAAACAGTTCATATTTGTAAACCTCTGTATAATACACATTGTGCCGTGTGAGTGTTCTTCCTGCCTAATCTCAAAACATAAAACAGAGCAAGAGATGGCCAAGACCTAAGGGGGATTTTCAGAAAAATAGAAGTTCTTTCATAATAAGGTAGATAAAGTAAGTTAGAAATTGTTCTCCTGGAAAATAGGTTTCTGGGGGATAAACATGATTGAATCATCTAAGTAAATTGTGGAACCGACCATTGCAAGATGAGGCAAAAATATAAAAGGGTTTTTCAAGTGATCAGCCAAATTAATGGAAAAAATGTGGCTAATATTTAGATAGTGGCATCGTTGTCATTGTAGTTACTATTATTGTTATTATCTGGCTTAATATTCAGTGTTCTGGTTACCATTGCCTGGGTGCTATTTCTGTCCAAGGAAATCCACAAATGTCTGGATGCTGGAATGGGGTAAATAAGTCAGGGAAAGATAATTTTGTACCAGCTATTCCATACGTTCTTTCCCTGAGCATCCACATCTGCCAGGGAGACAACACTGGCTTTCTGGTCTGACTGAGTTATGTTCTCACAAAATTCAATGTTAATTGGGAAGCAGGCATAGTAGAAAGGACAGACTTCAGCCCATCAGGCAGGCATTGGGAGCTGGATCGGAATTCGAGCAGTCACTAGAAGAGTAGAGAAGAGAATATGGGCTACTTAGAAGAGGTCCCCTAGCAGGTAAACTCCCAGTCATGGGGACGTGCCCTACTCCAGTGGGAGCCTTGTCCATGCCTGGTGGCTCCTGCTGTGGGATGGCTGTTGGTGGCTTAGCATGCAACCGAATTAAAGTCTTCAGCTTTCTGGGTGAGCCCTCCAAACACAGCAGCATTGCACAGGAGACAACTAGGCCAGCTGCAGCCACGTTACTGTGTTCCTTGACAGCAGGGTGAAGCCTGCCCAGCCCTCTCAGCAGTCACACAGAACAGGCAGGTGCCTCTCCTGAGATGACTCAGGCCTCTCACAGGGCTACTCTCTAACAACCTTGGCTATGCAGGATGTAAGGAAAGCCCCCGTGTTTCCTACTGACTTTGCTATGCAGCAGCATTTTCAACTGTTCAGCTCCATGCTCCTGTGATTCACATCATCTCCCCAGCTACTTAAGTAATGTATTAATCTACCACTAGCTGCTCTTTCTCATGCCCCAACTACTTTCCCAATGTTGTCTTATAACCTGATTAAGAAGTGCAGGCCACATCTTGGGCAACACTGTTCTAACACCCTGTTAATATTAACTAGACACTTTGACGGAATTACTAGCTGACTCAGAACAGAGCATGCACATCTCCAATTTGTGATGAACGTTGTCCTCATATCCTTACCTCTGCTGATGCTTGCTTTCATCTTAGAGCTTGGTGCCCTTTTCATAGACCATGCACAGTACTTGGAGAAACCCTCCTGATCTTCTAAGCACAAATTCACATCCCCTCATCCTTCATGGATTTCCAGTGCAAGACATATTTCCAATGCTACTGACCTCATTTCACTCCTCAACTTCAAGCTCATATGGCATTTGTTTAAAAGATACCATACCTCAGAGCAGAGATGCATTACTTATGAAAGACTATACAGAGCCATGCAAACCACTGCCTGACAGAGGGGGATGTCCAGAGCATTTTAAATCAACACGAGGTAGGCTGCCAGATGTGGATTCCCTCACCTGTGTTGCTGTAGATGCAGAGTTACAGCACTGAGCTTACCTTGGCATTACACAGACAGTAAAGTGACAGCAGACAGTCATCCAGCAGGAGGGTTTTGCAGTTGGAATGGGTAAACAGATTATCTTTTGTTTTTCTTGTCTGCTTATCAATCACTGGTGATACACAACCTACATGTGCACACAGGGTTTGTTTAAATGTATGAAAGCAATATCCTTAGAGTCGTTTGCAAATACATTGAACATATTTTGGAAAAAAATTTGTTTAACATTTTAAAAGAGGAAGACAGATCAAGGGTACAGCATGCCTGCTGTCCAGTCCTGTCCACTACAGCAGTTATTAGTATCCAGTGGGTGGAGAGAGAAAGCTGTTTCTGAGGAGCATTTACCCCTTTTGAATGTGGCATTTGAATTGTGCAATTACAAGAACAGGGAAAGCAATACAAAAATCACAAAAAGGTGATTTTGATAAAAGCCTCATCCTTTTACAGAATTTAGAAGATACAGTAGGTGACTTTGCTGCATTTAGGCCTTGTCCTTAATAGTCCATTTTGCAGGAGGTGTAAGGAATGGCATAAAATTTCAAATTACTGCAAGAGATGAGTGTGGTTATTGCTCTGCTGCCACATGTACTTACACACATCTTTCTGGCAAGGTAAAATAGCCAACAGTGCAGCATTTTAAAGCCTCTTCCCACTATCAGGAGACACAAAAGTGTCGCAAACTGCTTTAAGTGGTTTCTCTTAAATTAGTCTCATCTTCTGGTAGTTAAGATTAGCACACAATTTAAGATTTTATGTGAAAACTATTCTTTTGTCCTGTTTTCATGGCAAAACCAATATCACCTCTTGCTGCAAGCTAAATTTCTTGTGGATCCTGGAAGAAAGGGTAAGAAATCAAGCACGGGATTGTGCAGACATTAGTGCTCATTCTTGTGCTTTCAGTAAAGCCCTCTGTGGATGAAAAAAAATACATTTGCACTTATCATCATATATTTGGCTTCTTCAGTTGCTGCCTGGAAATAAATACTGCACTAGCATATTTTTGGTGGTACTGTAAAAAAATCACAAGAGCAGTTCAGGAGTATTTCAATGTTAATAATACCTTGAGCTTGTCAAACAGGCTTACTCAGTGACCTCGGAGCAAGCAGTGAACTCTACAAATAGGAGGAAAAAGGGGGAAACATGGCTTTCAGGAGCAGTGCAAGCATGCCCCTGCCATGCCTGGCTGTTTGCCATGGCTGGGCAATAGTTCACTGACAAAGATGGGAAGTGCCAATGTCATTTTCCCCCAGAAAGGCGTTAAAACTGTTTCCCCCTGCTACCAATGCCACTGTTTTTGAACATGCATTGAAAACAAAGGACATCTGTTCTTATGGATTTAAAAACACAGTTTGCTTTATATATAGCAAGAATACATCTCTTTAGTTTTTCTTCTTTGTCAGACATGGCTCTCTTTGGGCTAATGGCCATTCATGTTCAAACTCCAATTGTTCTTCCTTGTGTTTCCCAAGTGGTGTTTTTTAAAAGCAGTTGTTCCTCTCTAACTGGATAGCAGGAGAAATAAATCAGCTTCCACATGTTTAGAAACAAAGGAACAATGAAACATTCTGCCAAGCTTGCCTCAACAGATTACTCTATTTTTTTTTTATACTTCCAAGGCAATTTGCAACAGGAAAACTGCCCAAGAGCTCAGAGGATTTGGGAGGAGGTACTCTGAGCAGCAACTCCTGGGAGATTAGGGGCCAGATCCACCCCTCACATAAGCTCCTGGAAGTTGTGCAACTGCCCAAACAGAGCTGGGAGAATAATTTGATCCGTTTTCTTGCAGTGGTATGCTGAGGGTAAATTACTGTGATTAATGAGTTACGTTTGTCAGTTGAAGTTCGGTAATTGGGCATATGACAGCAGCTTCAAATTTCTCAGCAGAATAAGCAAAATTTGAGCGTGTAGAGACTCTGCTTATGGTTCTGGGGAGCGGTGAAAAAGCAAAGTGGGCCCAGAGCCACCAGGTGCCAGGATTCTGGGAGCAAGAGCAGCGCAGGCAGGCAGCCCACAGCTCCCCAGTCTTGCTGCCACAGGCAGCTGCCCAGCCTCGCTTGCAACATTGAGGAGCCCTACTCTGCCTTTCTCAGCCTGGGGCAGTTGTGAAAGAAGACTCGTTATTTCCATCCCTGCAGCCAACAGGTTTTACATGATCATCCTGTGGGCTGACAGCAAACAGGCAATGGAGGCCAGCTGTCACCTGGGAAGATGTCAAGGCACTTCTGTTCAATTGCCTGGACATACGCTTCCTTAAGTACTAGGTGGCACTTATGTGCTGGGTCTCTTCTGTCTGGAAGCACATAGCTCTTAATAAGGCTAGGGCCATATTATAGACCTTGAAAGCAATTTCCAGTTGTGGGATCTGAAACCCAGCAAAATTATTAAGCACCTTGCTCTAAGACATGAAAAAGTGGCAGAGACAGAGGGACGAGGGCATCACCTACATGCCTTCAGCCAGGAGGTGCAGTAACAACATGGTGCAGACACATCTCCCTAGCACTCCTAGGACATGCAGGAAGATACCAAATCCAGTTCAAACTGCTGAAGATAATTTCAACAGGCAGAAGGCAATCATTTGGGTTGGAAAACAGCCAAGATGATGATTAGCGCTGTACAAAAAAGGCACCGGAGATCAGTAATGATGAGGACTATCTGATGAGCTGCTGCTGGGCTTGGAGCACAGGGTGCTGTGCTTCCCACCATGCTGAGCAGCTCTCCTACCATTTGCCTTTTGCACAATGACCAGCTGAAGGGCTGAGCAGAAGTGGTGACAGGCCCTGGCATCTTTCCCTTCTGGTTTTCTGCCTTTCTTTGGCAGGAGGAGGGTTCGGGTACTTGGCAAAGCCAGGGAGATAGTTTAACTTCAGCTGGCTGGACTGCTGGTGCCAGCAGATGTTTTCAAGGAAGTGAAGCTTACAGCTTCTGTTGCTGTTTTAAAATAAGATATGGTACTGGGGTTTACCACTGGTATTTCAAAAAAGGGAATAATACAATAGGTTTTTATATGAATGGATGTATTCTTTATTGTTCTACAGTTTATTTAGGCTCTTCAAAATGTCATCTTTTTTCCAGGCAGCATTTCCTCATTACCATCTCTTCAGACCTCACCTGATTTCTTTCTGCTCCTCAGCTCTGCCCCTAGGATAACTTCCTTTTTTTTTTTCTTACCAGCGTTGCACGAGCTTTCAGTTTTACTTTCTGACCTTCTTTTTTGCTTCTTTTTCTCAGCCAACTAAACTGAACAACGAACACCATAAATATTTGTGATTTTGGTGTTACTATATAATGTAAAAAGGAGGGAGGTACAGGAAGGAAGTACATATTATTAGAAGAAAAAGAGGATGTTCTGAAAGTACCTGAAGACAGATGCCAGTAATGCTGGTATTGAAAAAAATAGCATATGCAATGTGTGAATGCTCCTCTGATCTGGATTTATCTGAGGGATGAAACATGGTCTGATGGAGGAACTTTGGTCCTAACCACAGGACTTAAGATGGTAACATGACCATGCAAATAGAGTGTGAAGAAAGAGACTTCTGTATTCCTCCAGTGAACAAGGCCCAAAGATCCCCATGCTGGGCTGTACGGGTGCACTCAATAGCCATGGTTAGAAGACCACAGACTGACAGACTGAAGAGACATCAGCCAGCAGACAGTCAGTGCGAGGAAGAAAATGACAAGTGGAGGTTCATGTTCCTAACACAAAACTGACCTGCAACTGGGTAAGACCAACAGATAAGGTACTGGATGAGGCTGGAAGCAATTTGGGTCCCAAACTTCTGTTCAGCCCCAACCCACTACCCTTCCTGACAGGTGAGCACAAGTCTCCATAGTGGTGCAGGCTGAGATGCTGTGCCAGGTGTGGCATCATGACAGGCACATCCATCACTGTTTGCTAGAATTTAAATAATGAAATTCAAATTTTAACAAAAACCTGAACCGTCTGAACATAAAAAGAGACTTGTAGATCTCTCACCAAACAAAGTTTCTGCTAATGATACCTACCATACAAATACTGTGCTCAAGGGGAGGGCTCAGAATAATGCCAACTGATTTTCTCCCTTAAGGTCCAGAAGATTTGCAGAAAAAGTCTCATAAGACACCTCCTCTACAGTCCTTATTTCCCTTTTCAAAACCATGCTCAGGACTTCACCCCTTCTGTCGGTTCTAGGAGCCCTGTGCTTCCATCCTGTCTCATGCATCCCAGAGAAATGCTTGCTGAGGCCTTGGCCACTTGCCCCGGGGCAGGGCAGGGCACATTTGCACCTCAGCTAAGGCTAAAGCAAAGTGAAGAGGGCATGACATAAATAATTAGTCCCTAGAGATCTGCTGGGATCTTATCAGCACCTCAAGCTGCCTCTCGGGCACCTCCCCAGGCACTCCCAGAAGAGGAGGGAGCATGAATCAAGCCAAGCCAAACCTGTTCATGACTTAAGCCAAAGCCGCTTGGCCTCGCCAGCAAAAAAAACATGCCTTCAAGTACCTCAGGGCGTGGCCCACGGCAGCACATCCTGAGGCAAGAGGACGAGAGGCAGGAGTGGGGAAAACAAATCACAGGCTTCCCGGCAAGGGCTGGGCCTGCCTTCCTGGTGTCCCCCAGTTCACCCCTCTGCTTACAGCTTTTACAGGGTGCGGAATGGTGCCTGGTAGAGAAAACTGAACTGAGTACAGAACTTGCTTTTTTTTTCCCATCGGAAGAGATGGGGATTTTTTCAGATAAAACAGCATTTAAAAGGAAATATGGTAACTGTGGGGTTTTAAAATAGCTTTTACCCAAAGTGATGTAATTAGTCATGATCTAAAAGCAGTTTGCCATACAAAATCCAATTTTTAGTTGTTGTCTAAATCAATGTGAGACTCAATTCTTCTACTGTTAAAATTAATGGCAATATGAGTTTAAGAAGAAGCGGGGTCCTGGTTCTGTAAAAATGTAAACCAGATCTTTCCCTCTTTGCCCTGCTCTTTTAAAGAAAATAAACTCATCATGCCTTAAATATGTTATTTTCCCTTTATTATAAATAGATGTTTCTAAAAAATTTTAAGAAAGATTTTACTCTTTTGACTGACATATTTCCTTTACATCACAGTACCCATAGAGATGCTTCTGTGACCTTTCAGCAACTACTTGTGAATTTCCCAAGTACATCGGACTGGACAGCTTTCATGTAGGTGGTGGCTTTCATGTAGGTAGTGGCTTTTCACAGCTGTGTGACTTGGGGGTCCCTCACACTGTGCATCCTAACAAGCCTCAGGAACATTCCTGAGACTCTGGGAAGCAGAGCCAGTGTGTCCCACCACCTGTGGGCATGCTGCAATTTGCAGGGGCTAGTCATCGCACTAATTTGGTCTAAGGCTTCACTGACAAATAGAAAAAACCGATTGAACCAAGAGAGGTCTATTCAATACCTGCTATTGTAGAGCTACTTTCTTTCAGTTCTACTTGTATGACATCTGACAGCATGGTTTTCTTCCTCCTTGAACATTCAGTCAAAAAAAAAGAATAGCTAATATAGGGAAATAAACCTTTGGTGTGGGAAGAAAAGAATACAAATGAATAAAATCAGAAAATGTATTAAGTGTCTGGTTTTGAGATATTGTAGGCAATTAAAGCAGAAAAAGAAGACAGTATTTTCAAAAGTCTGTTTGAAATGAGAGATCTAATCCAAGGTATCTTTCTGGAAAAGGAGACCATCACCAGGAACAAATGGTGGAAAGCATGTAGCACCCATACCTGTGTCTGCAGAGCCAAATGACACTGTAGTTCATTGACCCCTTAATCCAGCACAAGTGCTTACTCAAGCTGGAAGGGGTGATCCATTCTTCCCCCCACCACCCAGGCCTCAATCCCATTCCCTCCCTGGCACTTGCCAGACTAAAAGTCTTCTAGTCCAACCCCCCTGCAGTAAGCAGCGAAGTCTTCAACTAAATCAGGTTGCTCAGAGCCCTGTCCAACCTGACCTTGAGTGTTTCCAGGGATGAAGCATCTACCAGGTCTCGAGGCAACCTGTTCCAGGGTTTTACTTAGTCCACAGCAATAACCCTACCGACAATTATCCCAGCCCCTTCTTAGTCTTTCAGTTACCAGCATGCCCATGGAAGTTGTTAGCTTTCAAGGGAAGCAACCCATCTTACTGACATGTGGTCTTCTTGATGCATTCTGGGGTTTACTGGGTATGAAAATTATACACATACAGTCCATTAAGCAAAACCTGAGTTTAAACAGCCAAGTTTCATTTTCTTAGAGGCCTTTACCCCCTGTTGAAGCTAAAACAGGATCTAGACAACAGATTAACATGTTTACTGCACCCTATCCAGGTAGGTTGGTGGAACAGTTCTGCATATGGGCAATTAGGTGTGTGATGTTGTGCTGCAAGCATCAGCTAGGGACGAGTATTTTATAAAGCCAACATTGCACATCATTCATTTGGGATGTGTAAGCTTCCCCTGCTGATTCATGTCATATCAATTCTACACACTGTAAAGTAAAATGATGCAGTAAGAAACACCGATAAATGTATTAAACAGAGGCACTAGTCTGTGGTGCTAATATACACAGAGTGGAGTTCAAAGCCCTTCAGTGCCTGTGTGGCCTATCCTGCCACCCCTGGGGATAGTCATCCTTTAAAGCCCCAGTGCTGGGAACGCTAAGCCTCCTTGTCAGTGCAATGTTCCAGAAGAAATCAGATGACTGCAGCTTTTAAGTCAGTCTGGCAGAGGCTAGGGTTGAGGAAAGGGCAGGGGAACGGCAAGCACCTTGAAATAAAACACAGAGTCCAAGTATAACAAAGCTATGTGTTGGAAGGGTTGGTTAATAGTCTTGCCCACAGGTGACATCCCACGGAAGCTCCTTGTGGATGGGGCAGGACCTCTCTGCAGCAGACACAGTGCAAACACAGCTGAGGAAGAGACGCGCTGCCGCAGCCCACCCTGGCATCCAGGCACCCACGGGGACAGCACACATTGCTGCTTCAGTGTCAGAAATCAGCCAGCTTTATGAGCTGAAACACAGTTTTCTGCCTTCCTTTAAAAAGACAACCCTCCACTATCAAAAGGAGGAGTTGGACTCAGTTATTCTGTCATTCTGATCTTAATGGGCTTCATGCTGTTGGCCTTATTAGACAAGTCTACTGTGTGGATGGAAGCAGAAAGTCTGCCAAGACTCCAAAACTAAGTGAGGAATGGGGATTTCTGATGAGAGCCTCTGATGATGAATCTCCTGCTACTGCATTCATGAGAAGGGCAGAAGTCTGAGCTCTGAGCTACCTTTTCTCTGCTGACAGTGCTCTCACTGCAGGGTTGGAACAAAAATGTGATGATTATAAAAAGTGGCACAATCAATGATCCATACAAGGGATATAACAAGGCAACTACCTTGTCAAAATGATATGAGGAGCGGTTATAGCAAAAAAGCAAATAGCCTCAGTGATGCTTTTTTTTCCTCATAAAAGTAGGTTGAAGAAACCAGGATACATCAAAGCTGACAGTTCATTGAATTTGGCAGCAGTTCAAAGATAGAATGTCTTGTCCATGCTGTGCAGAGCTCACACCCACTATCTGCAAAAGGTAAGAAACAAGGAGCACAGACACCTCACACAGAATAAAGAAGTGAACTGATTATTCTTCCCAAGTTTCAGAGGATGCTCTATGCAGCTCCAACACAGGAAATGTGCATAGTTAATGAGAAATTACTGTAATAAAATAACAACCCCTTGGCTGGCAGGTGGCATAAAGGAATTATGTAAAAAAATACACTCCACTGAGCCTCTAATGCTTCTCCTGGTATATAATGAAAAGACAAGAAGAGCTGTTTACAAAGACCATTCATGTGTGTTAAGTCCATGCAAAAAGCTCCATTCAAGTGAAAGGTGAGGAGGGTGTCAGGATATCACCTATCTGGAGCTGAAGCTTCAAAGCAGTTTTTCTCAGTGATAACTGCATCTGGAGTTTAGTGCATTTCAGCTCAGACAATTTTTAACTTGTCTAATTATAGCATGTTGGTAGTGATACTATAATTATGAGAACAGAGACACTCTCATATATATGCCTAGAAGAGCTGCTGGTGCCAAGGAGAGCTGGTAGCAGCAGTAAGTGTCCTCAGTACACCCTGAACTACTTTAGTTCTTGTTAAAATGTATGTAAGGCCTCAGACACCTGCAGCTGACCAAGAGCCTGTGCAGGAGCAGGAGCTAAAAGCTCTCAGTCCCCAGCAAAAGCATAGTGTGGTACCTTCAATCTGTGAAGGTTTAGACTGATGCACTTCTTTTCTCATTTCCAATAGAAAGTAAGAGCACAAACAACTTAATTCTGTGGGTTGATGTGGTAATTCATTAAAGAACGGTAACTTGGCATTTCTGAGTTCCAGCTGTTTTGTCCTGACACAGAGAAGGCATCCTGGTGATGAAAGGGTCCAGGGATATCCCACAGCAGCCGTTCCCACATAGAGGCTG
This sequence comes from Daphoenositta chrysoptera, assembly GCA_013397915.1. Lineage (NCBI taxonomy): Eukaryota > Metazoa > Chordata > Aves > Passeriformes > Daphoenositta > Daphoenositta chrysoptera. Next base: position 171,664 of record VZRO01003923.1, on the reverse strand, counting down.
GAGGCAGCAGTGAATGAGCCACAGCAACTTTCAATTTTAGAAAAATCCAGTGAATAAAATTACTCCAACAATAAAATAAAAATAGCCTGTAGTCCAACCATACTAAAGAGCTTCCTTTTAAATGAGAAAAACACAATTACAAGAATACAGAATGCCTCTAAATTTGATTAGATACAAATTTGGTATTTAAAGTTATCAAATCGTAACAGTCCAGCTATTAGACAGTGATACACCCAAAGCAGAAACTGAGATCGAGTTAAGAAACAGAGTATTTTTCAACAGAAATCACTGAAAAGATAAACCTTAAATGTAAGAGACAAAACTGTAGCAGGACTCAAAAAGCAGAACTTGCCGCATTTAAAATGGAGTTATGTGGGAGAAATAAGGACAGACAAAAAACATGGACTGGATCTCATCATTCCAGTACCTTCATAAAAGTGGCTGCGTAGAGGTGTGGATGTATTCACCTTCTGCTCAGGGAAGCAGTCAACATGACCCACATCACATCATCAGCACCATGAAGCTAAGTAGGATGGATACGGATGTGAAAGGTCACCACCTAGATTCTGACAATAGTGTAATCATGCCATCCTCCTTTTCAAACAGAACAATAAACACAAGAAAGTCTAATAATTGTTAGTCAGATATTGCTGCTCAAGTACTGAAATGAAAATTTGTGTCAAAGGATTGGAAACAAAAATTACAGTGGACAAATACACAGGTTTTAGCAGACTGCAGCTTGAAAATGCTAATTATGCAATAAATTATGAAAGCAGGAAGTTGGAAAGAAGACTATAGACCAAATTATGTATCAGAGGCAGAGGAGAAATGTTAGATGTCATCACAATAGGTGTAAGGCCTAATGAAAAAAACATAAAACTAAAAGACAAGACTGCAAGCTTGAATGTATTTATATGTAAAAGACAAGTCTGGAGAAAAGTCACCTCAGCAGCATAAAAAAAATAGTTTTGGAAGCAAACCCAAGTATTTTAAATACTATTTTTATGCTGAAGTAAGTAGACACTTTGTATAAAAAGAGTTGTGAGGAAGGCAAGGCGCTCAAGAAGAAATTACTGAGACTGACCAGAGCATTGTTTTAAATATAATTTATTTTCAAATGTGTAGATCAGGCTCGTTTCTTTGAAGACCAGCCCCCAGAGACTGCAGTCTCTGCTCAAAGCAAGAAATCTTCTTTCCCAGGACCCCATCATGACCTCCTGTGGACTTTAACATGGCTGTGGTTGGCAGTCACATTCTCAACCTACACACTTGGGACGTGGTGATCTGTGAGGCTGGGGGTGTTCTTTTTGGCTGCTGACCTTGCACAGCAGGAATAGTTCAGTATCTTTGCATATACTGAGGAAAATCTCACTCTGCCTAAGGGTGAGGGAATGGATTCAGTTATCTTTAAGACTTTTGCTTACTTGAAACCTCATGATGAGCCCATGAGGCCGCTCTGGATAGCAACCAGGAGTGTACCCAGTCTTCCCTTAGAGCTCCTTGGTTCATTATCAAAATTACTCCAGGGGATGTGACATTTCTATATCCTTCTCTCATCTAAATATTTGAAGTGTACTATGCATGCGCATAGTGGGAAAGAGTCCCTGCCCTGAGTTTACGGTGTGAGTGCTCAAAACAAGGTAAGAGTGAGGGAGGAAGAGAGGAATATAGACCATTCTTTATTGCTTTATCTACCTATATCTTGTAGTGTTCACAGCTCGGAAAAAACTGCATTCCTAGGAGAATGAAAGCCAAACCACCCATCCTTCTCAGGGAAAGCCAAAATACTTTTCATCTGACAAGAAATAGGTTTATGTTAAAATACCTCCTACACAAAACCTGACCTGGATTGGCTGCTACATCACACACCAAAGATTATTCCCAGTAGCTGGCAGGGTGCTGCTGGTAGCTTACAGCTGAGGAGCCCACTCAGGGCCCCCTCACAGTTCTCCAGAGGTCAGCAGCAGGGCTAGAAACATCAACAGCAGCCACTGCTCTGAGTGGCTCGCTCTTCAGCTGCACATCTCCAGAGGGCTCTCTGAAGATGGTCAGTGAGAATGGGAAGAGCCCTAGAACACCAGTTATTTTGTACGTTTTATTTTTATCTTGGCTTTTTTTTCCAATTGCCTGTAAAATACATTCCCTGCCTTCCTTTTTCCCAGGGCATGTGAGTGGAGGTTCCAAGAAGACTGCAAAGACCACAGGGCAAAGGCAGGTTCTGCCTTCCCAGGCGAGAACTGGAATAATCCTTCAAAGTGGGAACGGATATCTGAACACTTTATATCAGGCAAAAACGTTACTCTTGCCATAGCACACGGGCTGAGCAAGCAACAGAGACAGCACATTGGATCCGCAGGCTCTCCTGGGAAGATGGGCAGGGGGTGCTCAGAGTTGTGTACTGAGGCTTTGGTATCCTGCAGCCAGGAAGGCAGGCTGCAGGCTGGTCTGCACAGACAGTGATCCTGCAATAAAACAGACTATTAAAATTGTATACAATAGTTTTGACTCAGGACAAAGGTCCAGGTATAATGGTTTTCTCAAAATGCGGAATAGATTTTCTATGGACACTTAAGGCTGAAAGAGGAAAGGACTTATATCAGGATCAGAGTGCTCTGCAGGGGAACAGCCTTCTCAAAATCATGACTACAGTGATGACTTAATAACTATCCTGACTATCAGGAGTTGGCACCATGAGGTCCATGAACAAAGCAGTTTGAATAGATTTAACACTTTAAAAATTCCAACATGGAGTGACAACCATTCAGATTCATGTACATGTTTTCAGATAAGACAGAGCATTTACAAAAATAATTTCCCTCATCTCTTATTTAAAAGCATGACTTACTCTTTGCCCTAAGCAGTAAGACAGTGTTTTCTCTCAAGAACAGGATTATCTCTAACAGTGTACACTGGTTGTGATTAAAGAGAAAGGGGTAGGCAGCACGGCATATGACGAGGGATTGCAAATGCTGCCCTTAACTGCTTCTCTAAATCAGAACACCTAATACTCTCCATGGAAATACAGCATTGCACTCTTACCAGCTCCCTTACACTGAGTAAAATGACAGTTCCAAATCCCAGTCCCACTAGTTCTGAGATTAGGAAGAAAATTGTTGACAGGCTGCAGTGGACAATGATGGATTTATGATTCTTTGGAAGAGCACACATTGTTTTGAAGGATTAGATGTTGTAATCCATACAGTCAACAAAATCCATAAGTCAACAAAAAGGCATCATTGCAGGAGCGGACATGGAGCAAGCCATCCAATTACTAACGCAAAATAATGCAGTTTATACTTTGCCCACCCAACTGGGATTAGCATTAGCTCTTACAAAATCAGTCTCCTCCAGCAGAAGCTGCTTGCTATATGAAGTGACAATACACTTTCCCCTTGAAGAGCTTCTGTTTGTAATTGTAGATGTGCCCAGATTGTGAGGGGAATACCCAAAAGCAGGCAGGGAAGGAGAGAGCAGGGCCAGGCTCACGGGGCTCTCTGGGGTCGGAGCAGAGCAGGGGGACAGAGGCACACCAGGGTGACCCTCCACGCTGCCCCCTCCCCGGCACACTGCAGTCACCAGCAAACCCCTGGATGGGCTAAGGTGGGTCATGCCCTGCCAGAGCCCGGGTCTGCCCCAGAGGCAGAGCTGTGGTTTGGGTACAGGGCTATCAACAAGGCAGTACTGATGGCCACTTCTCCTGCAGACACCGAGAAAGATGAGGCAGACTGAGGAGGACAGATGGCACTACCCACACATGTTAGCTCAGCTAACCTCTGCATAACTCTGGGTTAAATGACCACTTTCTTCATGCCCATCTTGGAACTACTTAATCATCAGAAACACCTTATTATTCTTTCCGTGCCTGCTATTAGCAGCCCCAGCAGTGCCATAGGAGCAAACTATCTGGTATATAGTGGCAAAATTCTTGGGACTCATTATTTTCTGAACTTGAGGTAATTAAAGCTTTAGCAGCATTGACAAGGGTGGACTTTATTCTCATTTTGTCTCTCCGTGATTATGAGCAGCATGGTGAGAAAGAAGAACATACTAACATCAGTGACAGAGAAAATTCCATAATTATTTGACCTATTTGACAAGAAAAAAGTATTTTGATCTTGTGGGACACTATTTGGGGTAAATCTGGCTCTTAAAATACACTGAAAATTTGGTGAGTTGGTGCAGGTCTTCAATCCTATTTAATTATTTGCCGACAGCACCACATGCTGCAGGGAGAGGAAGAGGAAGAGGAAATGCAGAGTAATAACTGCTTTTAATGTAAAATGCATGAAAATGGATTAAAAACATAGGGCCAAGAATTTGCTTCCACTCTAGCCTGTGAGAATTTTGCAAAAAGCACTCTCAAAAGTTAAGACCAGATTGTAACGTGATCATACCTCAGAACAGAGGGTGAGCACATTCACACCAGTTCTGTGTTGGAATCTCAAAATAGCATCTTCATCCAGTCACTTGCTTATGAGACCAGAAAATACAAAACTGTGAAGAATGCCTTGCTTGGAAGCTTTTTCTACAAAGATGAAGTACTTAAAAGTTAGACAAAGTTGTACAGACAGCATGAAGCATTTGTGGTCTGCACAACAGAAGAAAACACCATATTCAGAAGAAATAGATGCTGCAATTTCAAGCCTGATTCTTTAGTCCAGTGTTTGATCTAGGAACAGTAATCACATCCCATTTATTGTGCTGATAAAGAATATGGAGCTGCCACAGTCGGTTTGGATGGATGCCAAGGCAAACTCAGGCAGAACTGAAAAATCCCGTTAAGATGACTGAGTGGCAAATGATGGTTATTTATTCTAATCAATTTGTTAATTTACTTCTGGAAAAACTGGATTAATTTGTTTCTAATCAAAACAAGGACCTATTCATTACAGTGTGTATGATGAACTGCTACTAAATAGGCATAGCTAGGATTTCTAACAATTTTTTTTAGAAAAGAAGACAGACTTGGTAACTCACCCCCCAAAAGAAGACCATTTGGGCTCGTTACCCTGGAACACAGACTTCTAACCCTTTATCCAGGCTAATTTCAAACAACGTGCTGGTGGGCCTTCTACTCCAAGCTCTTTTGTCCTCTCAGTGCTGCAGTGCTCATTGACTTTTCACTCTACTTTCATGTGTTCCAGCTGTTCTCTTCCTACCCATACTCTCAAACACTAGTATCTATTTAACCTCTTCCCTTTGTGTACCATTGATTTAGTGACGATAGCCCCGTCTGCTGAGGCCTTTTTGTCACCTCTGCTGCTGCTGCCTAGCTTGGGTCACCTAGGACTTGGCTTTCTGCAGTGCTCAGATTCTGCCTCTTCTCTCTCAGAAGGTAGGATTACAATAGTCATGAGATGCAGGTAAAAATTATATGCAAGGTATAACTTATTTTACATCAGCCCTAGCAATCCTTCTGTCTAAATCCTGAATAATGTTTAATTTGCCCTTCTCTGAACTCCAGCCTCATTGATTCCACTCTGATAACAAGGTCTCTGAAGCCCCTCCTGAGCAAACATACCAGCAGCAATTTCATCAGTGCTCAGTGGAGAGGTCAATGGTAATGTCTTCACTCCTGAAAAACCTGCAGATGCTCTCAGAAGATGAGGATGATGCTGGGACTCAGTACATCTGCAGCCCAGAATGACACTGGCCAGCTCCTACCCATATTAAATGCCAAACATTTAGTGCCAAAACATTTGGCATGGTTTGCGTAGTTCTCCCAAATGGGTAATTCTGAAATGACATTTCCCATGCTGTGACCTTGCTCTTGTTCTCTGACTGATAACAGCATGAGCACTCTGGAGAGACCAGGAGAGGGAAGAACCAGCAGACCAGCTGGCAGTCTGGAAGTCTTCACACTGGAGTACGGCTGGCAAAACCAAAATCCCACCCCCCAGCCTCATCATTTCCTCCATCAGCTGTTGTGTCTTCCCTCTCCAGTGCCAGTTACTTGGCACCCTGGGCATACAGAGCCTCATTAAAACCTCACCACCAAGCGAGAAAGGCAAGCTCCACAGTGAAGGGAGGCACAGAGGGTATGTGCCAGCCTCTGGTGGGCTTGGGGCACGCTTCCCTGCCTGTGGGACACACCGTGGGGACCAGGAAGCACATCCTTTTCCTGCACAGGGTGCTGCTCACTCCCCAGCTACACTCCCTATGCCCTGCTCCATCCCTTTTTGCATCTCAAGTTCTTATTTTTTATTTTTAAACAGCCAGATTGAGTCTTAATTATTTAAGCACCTTCCAGATTTAGAAAGCTGTTTTGGCTGTGAAAATAACACTCAGTGCAATCATCTCTCATCAATAAACCATGGAAACAAATGTGTATGCCTGTTGGGAAGGAATTTTATTTAAAGCACACTGAAAAGTGCTTTAAATAAAGTGTGAAAGATGTGAAAGACCTAATGCTAGTCATGTTTCAGTGAGCTCAGGACATTTTGGCTCAAGTGAGAAAAATTGGGACTTGTGCCTTATTCAATTAAGATGGCTTGACTTCTCACAAATAGGAAGGGATGCCTCAGAAACATCCAAACAAACCTGGGCAAAGGGCCTTCAGAAAGGCACACTTATCTGACACTTGTGCTGGTTTTCATAGGGTTTGGAGTTTTTCTTCCAAAGTGTTAAAACACATAGGCAAGGACAGCTGTGAGTATTCATGCTTTACTGAAAACTGCTATAAAGTCTCAAATCGTCTGCCTGGGGAGGTGGTGGAGTCACCATCCCTGGATGTGTTTAAAAAAAAGATTGGATGTGGCACTCAGTGCTGTGGTTTAGTTGAGGTGGTGTTAGGGCATGGATTGGACTCAGTGATCTTGAAGGTCTCTTCCAACCTGGTGATTCTGTGATTCTGTGAAATCACACACACAAATCATACAGGGGGTTGGTCCTTCAGGGAAATAAAGACTTGAGCTTTAAAACAAAAAGAGGAAAAAGCCTCTCCAATACCAACCAAATAGCATTCCTAACATCTTGTTCTAATAAAAGAAATAAGATTAAAGAACAGTGGCATAATCTCAATGTTTACTTTAGTGATAGATTTTCTCTTGTCCCAGTAAGAGCTTAAGGAAAATAATTTCGGATCCCACTGGAAAACACTCTGCATTACTGTATTCATAGAATCATAGAATATGCTAAGTCAGAGGGACCCCTAGGATCATTGAGTCCAACTCCTGGCCCTGCACAGGACACCCCAAGAGTCACAGTGTGTGACCAAGAGCATTGTCCACACACTTCTTGCACTCTGTCAGGCTTGTTGCTGTGACCACTTCCCTGGGGAGTCTGTTCCAGTGCCCAAACATCCTCTGGGTGAAGAACCTCTTTCCTGAGATCCAACCTAAACCTCCCCTGACTCAGTTCCATGTCGTTTCCTCGAGTCCTGCTTCTGGTCACAAGAGTGAAGAGATCAGTGCCTGCCCCTCCACTATCCCTTGTGATGATGTTGAAAAGCGCAATGAGGTCTCCCCTCAGTCTCCTCCAGGCTGAACAGACCAAGTGACCTCAGCCACTCCTCACACAGCTTCCCCTCAAGACCCTTCACATCCTCATGGCGCTCTTTTTGATGCTCTCAAATAGCTTAATGTCCTTTTTATATTGTGGTGCCCAAAACAGCACACAGGACCCAAGGTGAGGCTGCCCCAGAGCAGAGCACAGTGGGACAAACACCTCCTTTGACCAGCTGGTGATGGATGCACCCCAGGACACAGCTGACTCTCCTGTTCTTGAGTATTTACAGCCCAGCATCACCTCTGGGGACTGTTTGCGCACTGAGTTTCAATCAGGTGAGGTGAGGTTGCAATACAGTGCTTCAGCTAAATGACTATGGACATTGGCCTTGGTAAATTACTATGGACATGGTATCACTGCCCAGGAGAAGCTACTGGATGTTGGATTGGCATGGCCAGTTTTGACGGCTTCAACCAACCATCTGTCTTCTGCAGCTGAGGGAAAGCTCCAGGAAACACTTTTCACTCCAGCTTTCTAAAATTGCTAACTGCTTCCCACAGAGTGGAGATACTTGATCTTGAATGAACCCCATGCAAATTGCTGCTTGACTCCTCTCCTTTGGAAAGCAAAGCTTCTCTTTATTTACGTAACATTTTCATTTAATTAACAAAGAGATGGAACAAACTCTTAGGGAGGGGGAAAAATTAAAAGGTCATCTTCCATCACAAGGGAATATGTGAGAGAGGGAAAGAAACAAACTGGTTTCTTCCTGTTGGCCATACTAACACCAAGGCATCCTCACTATTATCCCATTAGGACCTCGTTGAGGTAATGAAGTGTCTGAAGAGCATGGACAGAACTTTTCTTCCTCTGTTGAGCATCCTTGCCATTGGAAAGGAGCCAAAAAGGGTGCTTTGAGATTCCTCCCTCAGACATCCGACACTGTGGGGACCGGCTCAGCATATGCATGTAAATTACACAAAACCAGCGGTTTTATTATACGACCAACTTAAAATACTCCCTACTAATTGCAGCCAGAGCTTACATCCAAAAATGCTGTCACGTTGCAAAGCCCGTTACTTCAAAACACAGGAAACATCAATTACATCTGCCCGAGACCTTTAATGTAAGCCTGCGGCTCATCTCATTATGACAGTCTTTAATTACACGGTCCCATATTGTTTTCCACAGGGGCCCCCGCTCCCCCGGCCCGGCCCGGACCTGTTGGACGCGGCGGCTCCGACCCCGGGCCGGCGGGCGCCCCGCACGCGCCGCTCCCGCGCCGCCCCCACCGCCCCATTGGCCCTCCGCGCCCGTGACGTCATAGCGCCCCTCCGCCGCCGCCCGTGAGCCCCCCGCAC